>JAJOOR010022307.1:0-35149 GCA_036250505.1 Solanum acaule | reverse complement strand
ACCCAAGTGATCCTTAAGGCTACACAAGACAAGCTCCATTCACATCTCAACATAAATCATTCATTCAACTTAATGCATTTAGACAACTTCATTCATTAATGACATAAGATCATCACATACATTCAATTCAACATAAGCACTTACATTCCATTCATTACGACTCACTTTCACATTAGCATGCTCAAGGACCAAAACTTTCATTAATTAGCCCAATAAGACTCATTCATTCATTATCATTACTAAGACACACCAAGATCTCCCTTAAATGTCTACTTGTGCAATGTCTAGATGATGTCCCATTCCACTACCTATCCTAAGTAGTACACCCTTAAGAGACCCTAGTTCATTCATTCATTAATATGGGGGAAAACCCTTAACTGACATAGACCATCGAGCTTGACATGGAATCCCAGTAGTAACCCTTACCGGATGAGAGATCCCCACTTGCCTAAGGTAGGATCATTCTTTTAGCCTTTACGTGATAGAGACCACTAGCAAGTCCTATGTGGGCACATAGTTAAGGGATAGAAGGATTGCTTCTAAGTACCCACATCTTAACTAACGAAGAGGCACCCATCTTAAGGGTTGCTACTAAATGCTCACATCTTAACTAACGAAGGGAGTATCCACCCATCTTCATATCCTCTCGGTGCTAGACATTACTCCTCTACGGAGTTGGACATTCATTTCATTCAGGGATAAGGATTGCTACTAAGTACTCTCATCTCAACTCACGAAAGAGTACCCATCCCAGCCCAACATTCATTCATTTAGGGATAAGGATTGCTACTAAGTACTCTCATCTCAACTCACGAAGGAGTACTCATCCTAACTCACATTCATTCATTAAGGAAGCTCTTAGATTCAAAGATGAGAAAACCTTTCATCTAGGAACCCCATTTATTTAAAGGAGTATTGTATGAGACTATCCTTACAATAGACCCAACTTTCATTCATTAGCATTAACTCCCATTCTTTTCATTCATTCTCACATTCTTTCATTCATTCTTCACTAGGTGTGAGAGTAGGTAAACATAGTCTATCCTAACCTCGCCCTCATTATAAGTCATTCAAAGAAGACAACAACCAAGCATAACACATAAAGTCTCTACACAAGGTCACCTTTCATGCTTTTAGACCATACACAAATTCACATCATATCACATTACCTTCACATAATCAACATTACTTAAACAACAATCATCCAATTTTGCCTACAAGGCCATGATCACAACATGCTTATAAAGTAAACACCTCCCCACTTTCAAAGGGATCAAACCCTCACAATTCTAACATCTACAACATATATATATATATATATATATATATATATATATAATACTAGAATCAATAATCTATTCACAACTTCAACATCATCATAAACCTTAGGTCACTATTGCCCTTTCAAGGCCAACATCCAACATAACACAATTGACCATCAATTCCTCATAATTCAATATAGAACAATACATAAATCAATAGCCCATAACAATCTACACATTAATATCACATTATTAGCTCATAATCAATAGACCCACTTTAGACCCAAAATTTAGATTCAAGATATGCAAAGGGTTCATGGAGTTTTTGATCTTAAAACCATCAATATTAACATAAATCATCATTTGAAGTACTTTCATGTAAGAACCCAAGCTTAGAATTGAAATTGGGGTTTTTAGTGTTTTTAAAAAACATAGAAATCACTTTGATTTGGCTCTTTGATTGAAAGGAGAATCAAAGATAAAATCCCCATACCTTTGTGATTAATTTCCTTAGGAATTTGAACAAGAAATCAGTAGGAACCCATCCCCTAGCTTGAAGCTTCATCAATGTCTTCCATGGAGTTCTAGAGAGAGAATTTATTTGAGAGAGAAGGTTCAATTTGGATAATGAGGTCTAATTCTAGGTTTTGGGGTTTTAACCAACTTAAAATACCCTAAAATAGGTAGAATAACTGGTTATAATAATTCCCCAAAGTACCCAAACCACCCCTCACTTAGTTGGACCTTTTAAACAAGTCAAACTTGAGTTTTATTTTCGCAGATTTCATCGGGAAACAAGTCCGCGACGTGGGGTCTTCCCACAAGTTTCTGAAAATTATATTTCGAGACAGTAGAGTCCGCGACACGGACCAAAAATTTAGTCTATGGTGGAGCTGGTCCGCGACGCGGACATGCTCCCTCCATGAGAAAATTCAAGCTGTCTTGGCAGCTTGTTTAGCCAAGGATTGGGGTCCTCCTCGGGAACCCTTAGGGTGGTCCCGGGGAGTTGTACCCGAATGTTTTGACCCTAAAAACATTTATTAAGACACTAGGGTCACCTCCACTGATTTTAGACTCCAAACAACACATAAAGACATAAACAACATACTAGAACACACCAACACGTAATAGACTAGTTTCCAAACGTCTTGGTCGTCCCTTGACGTTTGGCTTCCAAACTCTTTAAAACCAACTAAAAGGGCTATTCTTCATTATTTTAACAAGTTAATAATGCATAAAACCCACGTGAGGCTCTACTTTATCCTACATTTTGAGGGTTGTTACATTTAGGGTTAGACACCTTATCCGTGTTGACCCTTGTGGAAGCATTAGAGGAACGTTTGTTGGAGAACCTTTGTTTGACCCTTGGTTGACCTATTTCATCGGACCTAGTATTGGAGAAGTTCCCATAACCGGTCCTAGATCTCTTCACCTCCCTATTCTTCTCCTTAAGCTTTAATTCCTCAATTTGTTGGGCATGCACCATAAGATTTGAAATATCCATATCATGATGGAGCATTGACGAACGACATTCTTTTACTACCAAGCCGGACACACCCATCAAAAATCTACTCATCTCATCCCTTGAATCTGCCACCATAGATGGAGCATACTTGGATAGTTGGGTAAATTTCAAAGCATACTCCATAACACTCATGCTACCTTGCCTAAGGTTAATGAATTCTTCCACCTTGGCTTCCCTCATCGCTCGGGGAAAGAACCTATCAATAAATGCTAGTTTCAACACTTCCCACTCTATGGGACCCGCTCCTAACGGCCTACTGTTCTTCCATTGATTATACCATACTTGAGCAACAATTTTCAATTGGTAAACGACCACTCCTCTTTCTCTACTGAAGTCGCCCCATTAATAACAAGTATTTTATAAACCTCTTCCACAAATTCTTAAGGATCCTCTTCCATTTTGGAGCATGGAATTTGGGAGGGTTCATTCTAGAAAAATCCCTAACCCTTGAAGAAGTCGAATTTACATGAGCCACAACATTTCTATTGGCCTGAACTGTCACAACTTGAGCTTGAGTCGTCGTAGCTTGATCTTGATTCATTATAGCCTGGGCCAACATTTGAAAAGCTTACCTAACCTCCACATCTGACATAGCCGAAGGGTTAATTAGAGCTTGATTAGATTGATGAGCTTCTTCATTCACATTGTCACCCTCTATTCTTCTAGCGTTAGCCCTTCATGTATTCATATCCTGAAGACACAAGGGAAGGATTAGGAGAGGGACTTTATAAAGTTAAACTCTACGGTACGACTTAAGAGTAATGAAAGAAGTGTAGTTTCCTACTCATATTCTACGTTCTCATTCATAAATGTGGCGCGCTTCACACTATGAACAAGACTCTACTAGACGTGGCTTATGAGACGTCACCCTAGAATAATTCTAAACCTTGTGCTAATTACCAAGTTTGTCACGACCCAGGGGTACCCCCTAGATGTAGCAGGCACATAATACCTTGAAAGGCACCATGTAAGCCACTTAGCATATCATAACATAAAACATTTGAACAATAAGAGTAAAACACATTTCAAGTCTTAAAAAGTTTTTCGTAAAAGCAAAGCAGAAGTCTAGACTTGTCTAAATATAACCATCTATTACAATACTCGAATCAAATAGGGACACATCTCATACAACTTAGTCCAAAAAAGAAATACAAGAATGAAACTACTAAGTGAAAACATCCATCCTCGAATCACGAGGACTCACCAACAAGCTAGGAGGAATGAGAAAATCCAAGCTTTAGCCACAATGGGGACCACCTTGAGAATCAAACCCTACACTTGGGGAAAATGTAGGAAATTATGGGTTAGTACAAAAAAAATGCACCAAGTATGATAGCCACGCATTAAAACCTTGAAACATGCTAAAAGGGACATTTTAGTCAAATGCATGCAATTTAGTAAGTTAAACCATCATATTGAGGATAGTGGAAAAACATAAGTCATAAGCTTTAAAGATAATCTCATGAGATGGAAGCTCCCCCATCAATACAATAGGTTTGGGGTTTCTAGTAGCAATCTCCCTATCCCATAACTATGTTCCCACATAGGTCTTTAGCTAGTGGATCCACCTAAAATCTAATACATTTAGTTAAACTTAGGCAAGTAGGAAATCTCTTTTCGGTGTGTGGCATGACACCAAATTCCATGTAACTCACATGGTCTATGTCGGTTAAGGCTATTTCCCTCCATAAAAAAGAATATGAACAAAAACATGAATTATGTACTATGGTTCCTCAAAAGGTACTACTTTGTATGAGTGGGGGTATGGGACTTCATTCATTCATTGGACAAGTAGGCTTTGAGAGTGCTCATGGTATGTTTCTCTTATGATATGATGATTTATGAGTTAATGTATGCTTTATATGAATTATGAACATGAACATGAACTATGCTTATGACTTCTCAAGGAGCTCTACTTAGTGTGAGTGGGGGTATGGGACTTCATTCATGCTTTGCACAAGTACGCTTTGAAGGGGGTTATGGTGTGGGTTTCTTATGCTATGAACATATATGAGTCTATGCATGTATGTTATGGATTGTTGCTAAGAGCTACTTTCCTTGTTATAAGTTATGAATATGAATGTTTCCTTGTCTATGAGTATTAACTATGGATGAGATCAAAGCATGATAAGTATGAGCATGGTGGCCTAAAAGTGGTACTTAGTGTAGATGGGATTATGGGATCATATCTATGCATTGCACAAGTATAACATAGGGTTACTTATGTGATGGTTCTACTATGATGATGACGACCTTGGTATTTAACTATGTATGTGAACTATGTCTTATGATGATTGTTGTATGCATTATGTTTAGGTTGGAGGCTATGCTTGTGATTATGTTTTTATCCTTTATGTTGTACATGAGTTGTCTTATGAGTTCATTCTCCAATTATTCCAAAGATGATGTTCAAAAGTGGCACATAGCATGGTTTCAACTAAAATGTCCATTTTTGTATGTTTTAAGGATATTTATGCATGGCTTCCATACTTAGTTTAAATTTGTACTAACCCATATTTTCTACATTTTTCTATAACTATAGGTCCCGATCGTTGAGGTATGCTTCTTATAGTGTTCAAAGCTTTGATTAATTCTCTCCACGCTCTTGGTGAGTCCTCAAAGTTGGAGGACGGAAGTTGTTCATTTCTAGTGTCTTCCTTACATTCTTTTTTGAGATTATGTTGTAAAGGGTTGTGACCCTTATTGATGCTCGATTGTATTAGATGGTTATTGAGACAATATCTAGACATCTATTTGGTTTTATGAAAAGACTTCGATTGTAAAAAGTTTTAATTCTACATCATTTCAATTACTTATATTTATGATATGCTAAGGGCATGTATAAGACCCCTTCGGGGTCGAGTACACCGTGTTACATCTATGGGGTACCCCTGGGTCGTGACCCCAACCAAAACTCTATATAGCAAGATAGTAACTTCTATTTTATTTTATATGGCCAAGAGAAAGATTTCCCAAAAAAAATATTTTAGTTGCATAAATAACTCATCCAAAATCTAATAAGATATTATTTCTATCTTTGAGTCAATTAACTCGAAATATTGAATTCATCTATCGAAACCTAAAATTTTTTATCAAAAAGATTGTTTTATAAGTTCAAAATTACTCATTTTATTTCTTGTCCTACTCACGCCACTAGAGGAGGTAAACCTGCAAGCGTAGAAAATCTTCAATCTTCCACCTTCCTCTTCTTTTCGTTCACAGAGATTCTATGTGAGCTGCGATTCAATGCAAAGCAAGGTTTAGATCCTATTTTGGTTGAGTTGAAATAGGTTGTGCTTAAGAAATCCATTGAAGCTTTCTCCCAAGGAGGAGATGGTTTTCTTAGATATCAAGGACATTTATGTGTTTCGAATGTTGATGACTTGAGGGAACAAATCTTAGTGAAAGCTGATAGTTCGCGATATTCTATTCACCCAGGAGCCACTAAGAGTACCATGACTTACGGGAAGTTTATTGGTGGAATGGGATGAAGAAAGATATTGTAGAATTTGTGGCCAAGTGTCCCAATTTCCAACAAGTGAAAGTTTAGCATAAAAGACCGGGTGGTTTTTCCGAAGACATTGTTATTCCTACTTGGAAGTGGGAAGACTTGAATATGGACTTTCGATTTGGTTTGCCTCGCACCCGGTGACAACATGATTCGATTTGGGTATTAGTAGTTCGAACGACGAAATTGACTCATTTCCTTCCCGTCAAAGTGTCTTATTCAGCAGACAACTATGCCATGTTGTACTTGAAAGAAATGGTAAAGTTGCATGGAGTGCCTTTGTCCATTATTTCTGATCCTGGTACCTAATTGACTTTTCAATTTTTGAAGTTATTCGAAAAGATTCTTGGCACTAAGGTTAAGCTTATCATGACTTTTTGAAAGGGAACAATTCCTCCCAAAAAGGATAATGAGGGAAAGAAGCCTAGTGCCAATAAGAGAACAAATCCCCGAGACCCCACTATTCCTTCGTGGAGACGTGGATTCTTCACAACTATCAACTACTTTTTGGCAACTCATGACATGGACAATCTTAGTAAGTCAGCTGCCGGTGAATCTTCTGAAGAAGCTCTGGGGCCATTATCAAATTCCAAGCTTACACATCGAGCATCGATACCCAGACAGATAGAGCGACCACTTAGACAGGATCCCATCTTTACCTCCCTTTCTGTCTTTCTTTATTTTACCTTTCAGATTTTGTGTTATTTTCATTTGAGGACAAATGTTATTTTATTGTGGTGGGGTGAGGCCCACCTTTGTGTGCCACTCGTGAATCATGTTTTGTTTGAGTATTTGAGTTGTAAGCTATAATTGTGTTAAATAATTCTTTCGTGGAAGGTTTGAGCTTGTTGCTCCGTGTTTTAAATTGCAAAATGATTTTGACTTGAGTATTTGGGTTGTAAGCTATAATTGTGTTAAATACTACTTTCGTGTAAGGTTTGAGCTTGTGGCTCCGTGTTTTAAATTGCAAAATAATTTTGACCATTCCAAATTTTTTTTGCCACCCATTCTGTGTTGAATGTGGCTGTTCCTTCACAAATTTGAGTATCGGTTCCAATCAATACCGTTGACTTGTATAGTGCTTATAATCAAACAAACATGAATGTGCGACTACAATGAGGCCAAATGAAGTTGCATAGACAATATGTGAGTTTTTTGCATCTCGTGTGACTAGCCAATGATCAAATCGAGTCTCTTGTGATGATCGTTGCACACAAGCGAAAGTGTGGAGTCTTGTTTGCCTTATAGTGTCAATGCCTAGTATGATGAGCTTTCTGTGAACTATGCATGATGGATCCTAGAATTTTCCCTGTTGGTCCGGTCAACTAAGTGATGCTATCTCTTGATATGATATAAGGCAACTTCTAAGAGTGTGAGCCAATTTCATATATACCTCTTGTGTGGCCTACATAGTGAGTGTGTGAACTTCTTTTCAACACCCCTTGAACCTTACCTTTATTTGGAAGAAACTTGATGACAACAATGACCTTTCTTTATCCATCACCCATAATCGTCATGAAGTTGTGGTTAATTGAATAGCCAACTTAGGCCAAAAGCCTAAGTCGGTGGTGTGGTGAAAAGAAAAGAGCAAGTCAAAAAGTTCAAGGAAAGCCTCTTTAAACCCATGGTTTTGAGAAAAATGGAACCTCTACATATAGAAAAAAAATGAATGAAAAAGAAAGTTGTGAAATAAAGTACAAAAGAAACGGGGTTTCCAAACAATCCATGGAAAATGAATAATAGGATAACTTATGAGCACTAAAGAAAATGATTAAAGAAGAGGAAAGGAAGTGTTGTGAGTACCACATTTCATGAGGATGAAATTCACTGAGCTTAAATTACCATACCTTTGCACTCAGCCCCATTACAAACCTTGAAACACCTTTTTGATCTTGAGTGAGCTAAAGCAAGTGTTGATTGGAAAATACGGGCAAACCTATGAGTGAAATTATGCATTGTGTTCTTCTTTGTGAGTGTGAGCGTTGCATCTGATTCCGAAGCTTTAAAATATGAACCATAGTGTGAATATGGAATCATTCTTTGTGTGAGGGAATTTGAACACTATAGTTGAGCTTGAACTTGCATTTGAAACAAGTATTGTGAGCAAGAGATTCTTTGATAATGGTATGTCACAACCTGAAACTTTGAGTGCATATTTGATCCTTGCATGAGTAAGTTAAGTCTTGTTGTGTACATTTATGATTGATTCTTGTAGAGCACTCTTTGACACACCCTTTCTGAAGAGCCGAACTCGAGTTTGCTTGAGGACAAGCAAAAGTTTAAGTTGGGGGTGTTGATGAGTCCACAAATTGGACTCATTTAAGGCTGTATTTTGATAAAATTAGTGTCCTCAAATGCATATTTTTTGTCAATATATGATGAAAACCCTTAAGTTTAAGGTATTTGGAGTTGGAGGGAAAGCATGGACACTGCTTAGAAAAAAGGAACAAAGGCAGCTGAAAGAACGAAGAAATGAAGATCTAGAATCGCTGAACCCGTTGGGCGAGTCACCAAAATGTCTTATCCTCGCCTTTTGTTCCAGTGTGCTGAGCCCTGAAAGAAAGGATCAAATCGGCGGTGAAAAGTAGCAGTCAGCGTGTCATCGAACAGTTCTGCGAAGTAGTACTATGTCACCCAATGATCCAAAACACAACTATGCTGATGGATAAAGAAAGGTGGTGATGAAACCTATTAAAGGGCAGATCGCCGAGTTGATCGGCGATCTCGACTAACGACGTCGAATGATCTGCTGCAGCACAGATTTTTGAAAACTATAAATACTCGTTGATAATTATTATTCTAGTATCAAATTTTTATCCTTGAACAGTAATTTTTCAGACTTTGCTTCTATTTTTGAGTTCTAAATTTGGAGAGGGTTTTGAAGAACTTGAAGGTTCAAAGGGTTTCAACTCCAAGATTTTAGACTTGGGACTGGTGGATTCTTCACTCTTGACTTGTTTTAAGACTTAATCTTGCCTACCCATTGATGGAAACTGAGATTGGTATAACTTTTTATCTATTTTACATGTCTATCTAAAACCCCAATTCTTGGGGTGTGAGTTTGTGAATATGGGTTAAATTATCTGTTGGGTTTTGCTTGTTGCTGGTTTATTTGTTGTGTAAATGTAATTTCATTTAGTAGTTGTGGTGGAACTAAATGAAATTGTAGTTGCAAATACGATTTCACCTTTGTGTTTTCAGCTTGCTTGAGAGAGAGGTCGTAAAACTAAGACTACTAAATTGATGGCCGGCGAGATTGGGTCGACATAAGGTTCAACTCAAGATAGTGAACCCTAGTCCTTTACTCACACACTCAGCTCGAGAGAGTGAGTGGGCTAAGGCGGAGGTTGTGCTTAAAGTAGCAACTCTGTGTTTGAGAGAAACCAGGTTGATTCGGGGTAAGTTGCTCGACAGAGAATTTACCCCCACTATAGTCTAGCCTAGTCACAAATGTTCAACGAATTTACTATCAAAAGCATGTACCCAATAGTCTATTTTAGCCCATATTCCTATCACATACCAAGAACCCCGTCTCCATATTTTTATCTCTCTTTATTTTTGTTGATTTTGTTCTTTACATGTTTACAAATCCCCCATTGTTAATTGACACTTTTGTGTCACCCCTTAGATTTAGTATGTTTGTATTCAACAATTGTTTTAGCTATGACTACTTAGAACTTAAATTTATTTTTCTATTAATTCTCAAGCCCACTACTTAGGGACTCGACCCCAACCCTTGGTTGGGTTATGATGCTTATCATGACCAACGAAACTAACCTACGGTATGAGTGTCTACGATCGTCGATAGTATAGTAACCCAACTAAAGGTTGGGGTCGTGTCACAAGGGAGCGGTTTTGAGAATTAATAGCCAATTAGAATTCCATTCGCATTAGTCGTAGTTAAAGACATTTGTGATAAAAGACATTGTAAATTAAAGGGGTGACACAAAAGTGTCAAATATAAAAAATGGAGGTTTTGTAACAAGTAAATAAACAACAAAATAAACAAGAAAATCAAGTATGGGGAAAGGTTCTTCGGATGTGACCGCAATAAAAGTTGAGATAGATTGTTGGGTACATGCTTTCGATAGGAAATTTGTAAAGTAATAGTGACTAGGCTATAAGCTTTAAATGGAAATAAGTTCCCTCTCAGACAACTTACCCCGTTTCAAATGCGTTCCTCTCGGACACCCATTTTCCGCATGAAGACCAACATACGCCTTACCCCACTCACTCTCTCGAGCTGAGTGTTAGGATATGGGATTAAGGCTCACTCTCTCGGGCTGAACCTTATGTCGACTCACCCCTTAGGTCATCAGTCTAGTGATTTTGATTTCGCGACCTCTCTCTCGGGCAAGCCGAAAACACATGGATGGCTTTGTATTTGCAACTACAAACCCTTTAGATTAAACCACAACCACTAGGTGAAATCACCATTAAAATATATCTACCCTATTAGCAAGCAAGACCCAACAAGAATATCAACCCATATTTGCTAAATCACACTCCAAGAATGGGGTTTTTAGCCACACATCAAGGAACAAGAAATTACACATAACATGATAATGAAATTAACTGGGTATAAGAAATTAAACATTGAATTAAGCAAAGGAAAATGAATAGAGAAGAGCCACTTCCAACATGGGGAAGATGAACTTCTTTCTTCAAGTCTCCACAAAACTCTCTCCAAACTTGAGGGAAAATATAAGCTAAAGTATGTTCTACGGTGAAAAGTAATAGTTCCACACCAAGTGAAAATTATAATAATTCTTCTACTAAGTCTACAGCTCTACTAGTATTTATAGATTTCACAGATTTTGCTGCGAAGCATTGCTTGGTGACGTTAGTCGAGTTCGCCAACTGACTCGGCGACTCGCCCTTCTTCAGTTTCATCGACGTTTCATGCTTGCCTTCAGCGTCTTCACGTTCTGGACCATTGGGCGGTATAGTACTGCTTTGTGGAACTATTCGACGACGCGACGACTGCTCCTTTCATCGCCTTTTGATCCACTTCCTTTAGGACTTCGCATACTGGAACATAGGGCGAAGTGTGTTCCTTCGGCGATTCGCCAAGTGGACTTGGCGATCCTCAGGTCTTCATTTCTTCGTTCTTTTCAGCCCTTTTTTCTTTGTTTTGTGCCTAACTGTCCATGTTTCCAGTAAAACTTCAAATACCTGAAACTTAAGAGTTTTCATCAGATATTGAGGCAAAATAAGCACTCAAGGACACTATTACCATTAAAATAAAGCTCTAAATGAGTCCAATTTGTGGACTCATTAGGTTACTTTACTATTGTACGATCATAGACACTTGCATTGGAAGTTGTGTCTTGATTATGGAAACATCATTGTTGTGCATTGTATATGAGTTGCCTATATGCATAATGAGATGAATTGTTGAACATGCTTTAGTTATGCTTTTTGAGAGTAAAATGCATATTGGCTCCATATGATTGTGTTGAGCATGCTTTTGAGCTTGGAGAAAGTAGTTCCTCCTTAAAGATGAGAAATTTAAAATTTCATGTATATTGGTTTGTTAGGAATAGTTCTGCCATGACCCGGGGTTACTCTCTAGAAGTAACACGGCGTATTTGACCCCGAACGGGTCGCATACAAGCCTCAAATAAAATGCAAGAGAATCTATGACACTATGTCTCAAACCATCTGTTATACTTTGAATAAAACTCTTGAAATAAATCTTAGGGACATAGCCCTTACCACAAAAGTCAAAAACCTAAAAGAAAGACAATAAAGGACATATGGTCAAGCCCTCGAATACAATGAGGACTCACCAATCTTCTTCCTCTTGATCTCCTATGAACCTAGCCATGAGGATGGAATCCAATATCTCCAAAGCCTACACTTATAGAAAATGTAGAAAGACGGGGTTAGCACAAAAGTACGAAGTATGGAAGCCATGCGAAAAAATCATTTAAACCTGCATAAAAAGGGACATTTCATTTGAAATCATGCTATCTGCCATTTTTGAACATCATCTGTGAAATAGTTGGAGAATGCAACCAATAAGGCAACTCACATACATTTCATTATAACATGAGAGATATCATTATAATAACAAGCATAGTCTCCAACATCAACATAATACATTTCCCAAATCTTCACATTACATAGCCTCCAATCATAAAATAATACAAAGTCAAATACCAAGATCATCTCATGACAAAGTAATCATCACAAAGGCAACCCTTAAGAAACAGTTGTGCAATGTATGGTTGGCATCCCATAATACCAACTCTACTAAGTACTCCTTTGAAGCTACCTTAGTTATGCACTTCATTCTTAGACCTCATTATTAGCAATAGCCCTAAATAAGGAAATAGTCATGTACATAACTTGAATTATAAGGAAAGTCATTCAAAACAACTATCTATTCAACAAACATGCATGAATTCAAATCTCATCATAACACAAAGGAACCATCCCATGACATCCTACTAAGTCTACTTGTGCAATGTAAAAGTGAAGTTCCATACCACCACTCCTACTAAGTAAAACTAATTGAGAGGTCATAGTATAGTTCATGTATCATTCATTATCTTTATTATATAGGAAAAATTGCATTAACCGACATAGACCATGTGAGCTACATGGAATCCGGTGTTCTACCACCCCCACATATTAAATAGGGTGTACTACTTGCCTAAGTTAGAACTCTCGTATTGGCTTTTAGGTGGATCCACTAGCTAAAGACCAATGTGGGCACATAGTTATGGGATAAGGAGATTGCTACTAGAAACCCGGACTTCTAGCGTAAAATGTTTCCATATCATGAGAAAACCTATGTTTGAAAATTGGACTTTCTAAACATAAAAACTTCCTATCTCATGGTTTATATCTTCTCGGTGCTAAGCCTAATTCCGTTTAAAAGTTATATTAAGCCTTCACTTAGGTTCATGTTCAATAGAGAATGGACTAGGCACTCAAACTAACAGACATTATAATAGCTCATAGATTCATTAGGTGAGAATGCCCTTTCGACCTTGGAATCATCCACAAGTGAGTAAACCTTTCACATTATCATTCATAGTGTTTTCATGAGAATTAGCCTTTCAATCAACACAACAACATCATCATCATCCTAGACAAGTCATACATGATCATGTTTAAAGGGTTAAAGGGAGAATAGCCTTCCAACAATACCTCAATATACACAATAGTCAGAGGATCTTTACCTTTCAAGTGAATTATAAGTTCACACACAATCTTGTCAAAATGCACAAACCTTCATACTATTCCCTTCAAGGGCTATAGACCAACTCATCACAAACATATAGCAATAGCACATTATATAAAGGAATACCATGATCCAACAACTCATCAAATACCTTAATCACATCATGATTGGCACTTTATACTCCAAGTATTCATAAACATGCATATAATATCTTGGTCAAGTCAATTAATGTTTAGAAGAATTACCCTAACCCAATTCAAGTCTAGGTGATCTAATCTAAGGCATTACATGAAGAAATTCATCATTCTTGGAGGATCACATTTAAACCCTCAACTAGCCTCTTTTATGGCACAACACTAGACTATATCAATTCACCTTAGGAATCTTAGGTTAATCAAGTATATATGTAAAATCATACTTAGATCATGCAATTACATCATAATTAACTTACATTCAATCAATTGGACCAACTTGCAAAACCATCACATAATGTAAAGAAGATTCATAGCAAGGGTTAGGGGTCTCATGAATTCTTGAAGAATTTCGAGTTAAAGTAATATAAAATCAATCATACATTAATAAACAAACCTAATTCAACCTATAAAAGCCACTTTAAAAGGAATCCATGGAGTTGAGTTAAAACCCTAACTAATTGAGTTTTCTAGAATGAAGTTAAAAGCTTTTGAAAGGGTTCCTTGGGTGATAGCTTCCCAAGGATGAAGAACTCACATTCCTTAGGTGTAGAATCCTTACAAATTCATATTGAAAAGATCCTTCCTTCAATCTTTCCTTGATCTCTTTCTTTCTTCTTCAATGGAGGTTCTAGTAAGAAGATTTTTGGAGGAAAGAGAAGTTGGGTTTTGATTTGGGGTCATGGGTTATAATGAATTAATGAGGTGTTTTTGGACTTAAAATACTTTATATACATGTATAATTATCATATTAAATGACCCCTAATGGAAACTAATTAAAAAGGAATTAGTTGGAAATTACTTACCTTGGCCAAGATGCTTGGACAGCTTACAGGTGCAAACCATGAGACCCCCATCCACAGACCGTGGATGGGACCACGCCCTGTACTGTGGGGTCGTAGTTTGGGTCTGCAGCATGTACATGGTGTCCTTGACCTACGGGGTATCAATTGACCTACTGGCCGTAGATGGCGATCCAAAGGTCACACATTTTTGACAGTTTTTTGCTTTAAGGGGCAGCCTTGGGGTTAGTCTTTAGGGTCACCCTCAAAGACCCTTGGTGGGTCCTTGGGGGGTCGTACCTTGACTTTTAACCCCTAGGCACCTTAAACTAAGCTCAGGAAGTCAATATACAACCTACAACCAAACATCAAACTCAAAAGCTCACACATTAGGCTCTAGTTTCACCTACTAGTTTCCATTAGATTGTAGCTTGGTCTTACTAGATTTTCCGGGTTGTTACATTATCTCCCCCTTAGGACCATTCGTCCTCGAATGACACTTGAAACACTTTATGGAATTAAAGACTCAAGAATAGCAGTCCATCATGCATGAAACATTAATAATGCACAACTCAAGATACAATATTCACAATGTGCAATTATTCAAAGGAGGAAACATCAACTCCAATTGAACATGCTCAAGCCAATACAAGGAAGTATGGACTATATCTAACAACTAGTTTATGCATGAGATTCTCATAATTTATCATGTTCAAGGAGGAACTACCATCCCCGAACTAAAACATGTCCATATATTCATCTCATGAAGTACAATAGGCAACTCTTACTCAAAGCACCACAACATGAGGGAAACAATTCACAGGAACTCATTTTTTTTCCTTCAAAACACAAGTTTTTTTTCATGAACATGCATTATATAAAGAAGTCATGGCAACACAGAAGCACATAACACAATGTTAGTTAGGCACACCATCTCCCCCTTGGGAGTGAGCCTACACAATCACTTCTAAACATTATTAATCACATAGTCATAGGAAGAACTACATTTTCCAACTATAAGCAAGCCCAACACAATCAACATGGAGCCCAAGTGCCATTTCATCAAAAACACAACAAAGCAGGTTCATCACATCATCTCATGAAATCAAATATGCCATCACTGTACTAGAATGCACAACAACATGAGGAACATCTAAATCATGAAAAATCCATTTTATACGAAGTAAAAATCTTTCAAAAACATGCATAACATAAGAAGATCATGGAAATTTCTAAAACAATCAGGATACCTAGACATAAAACAAGCCCAAAAAGGAACTCTTGGTCTTAAACTAGAATAGGAATAGAAGAAAAAGATGAGGATATCGAGACTGTCAATCAATATTGCTACTCAAGCATATGATCTCCCCCTCGAAAGTAGGCCCCCTTTTGCTAAAAAGTCAAATACTACCTCTTTTAAACAAATTCAAGCATTACCAAGGTTCATTATAACCTTACCAGGCTCTAAAACCAATGGAGGTCTAATAACCATGCATCCAAACCATATCAAGTTTAACAAGAGCAACTCTACGGGACAAGGGAATCATGGGACACATATAACAACCAAGACTCCACAATCAAGAAATGAGTCAAGGAGAACTTATCACCTTAGACTAGAGGAGGAATAAAAGGGAACATAAGGATATTGGGACATCTCATTGGTCAACTGACACCCTTACTAAAATACCACTCCTCAACATTTTCATGGAAGCACTTTCTTACTCTTCTATTTCTTGACTTGCCGGTCCAACATCCCAATAGGTACCTCTAAATTAGAGTGGTTCTCATTTAAGCACTCTTGCTCACAAGCAACCTCACCAACACCACTCAAAGTCTCATATGAACCTACCAATCGGAACTAAAACTACTCAAACTCACTACACTTCTTAAGGTGAGAATTTCAAGTCAAACCAAAACATGAACATCTAGAACACTCAAATTTTCATATCCATCACCCAAGGTGATTTTAACAATGGATAATATCATTTCTAACCTCTTTCCAGGGAGTTTACTCACTCAACCCCTCTAGGCAACACTTAAACACCACTATTCATCACAATCCAACCCATCATAAAACTCATCATGGCTAAGTTTGGTTATACCAACAACCACATATGGCCATAATTAAATCCATGAATACTAGGGATAACACAAAAGTTCATCATCCAATTTATCAAGTTACAAAAGACATGTATTACCGGGATAGAGGTAAGCATAAAACATATATCAAGAGAAACCTCTTGTTCACCTCTAGCTTGAAGAGCATCGAACCTAATTTTCTTCCTTTCTCTTCCCCTAGCCATGAGTATTGGGCAATCCCTCATTTTGTGGTCACTCCCACCACAACCATAACAATCCTTAGTGTTGGCTAGACACTTACCATCACGTTTCTTTCCACACCTAGCACAAGCAAGCCTAATCACATAACATCCACTACCACTCACTCCTTGAGATTTTTGGGTAGACACCTTTCTTTGGTTAAACTTAGCGGGGATATTGGAAAATCTTTGACCATAAGACCCTTCTTGGGAGGAGTCATCATCTTCACGTCTATACCTCTTTGTTCCCTTAGACCTCTCTTCAAGTTTCTCCTTTTCAGACCATTGAGTATGAATCACAAGACGATCCATATCCATATCATTCTCAAGCAATACCACACTACATTCCCTTATTATCAAGTCAGATAAACTCGACAAGAACTTACTCATCTTCATCTTAGGGTCAGCTAATATGGATGAAGCATATCTCGACAACCTAGTGAACACCTGAGCATACTCTTCAACACTCAACCTACCTTGACGAAGGTTAACAAACTCAAGTATATTATCCTCTCTCACCTCTAAAGGGAAAAACCTATCAATGAACCCATTCTTAAATCTTTCCCATTCCATGGGGCCCGCTTATACCAGTCTCGCCCCTTTCTATTAACTAAACCACATTAGTGCAACATCCTTCAATTGGTAAGCAGCCAATTCCGCCTTCTCTACCGGTGTTACTCCTACAAGGTTCAACACCCTAGAGACCTTCTCTATAAACTCTAGAGGATCTTCCTCCATCTTTGAGCCATAGAAATCTGGAATCTTTATCCCGACTTGAGTCAACCAATGAATACCAAACCTAATCTTCTTATTTGACATTAAGTCAATTGGAACTTGAGGATCTTGAGGAGAAGCTTCTTGATCATTATAGTCTTCTTCAAACCCACCAGTGTTAGCTCCTTGAGTAGTCATATCCTGTAGATCACCGGATAAGGATTAGAAGAAAGACCCTATAAGGTTAAACTCTATCGCATGACTCAAAGAATGAAGAAGTAATGTTTATTCTTAACATCCCATATGGCGAACTTCACATTTATGAACCAGACTCTGCTAGATGTGGTTTGAGACAGCCTAAAATTATCTCAAAACCTTATGCTCTGATACCAAGTTTGTCACGACCCGGGGTTACCCCCTAGAGGTAACACGGTGTTCTTTCCCCGAAGGGGTCACATACAAGCCTCATAGCAAACATGAACATAAAAGCACAGGAAAATAGTGTAGAATTTAAAACTTTTCTTTACAATCGAAGTCTTATAAAATGCAATAGAATCTATGACACTATGTCTCAAACCATCTATTATAGTTGGAATAAAACTCTTGAAATACATTCTTAGGGACATAGCCCTTACAACGAAAGCCTAAAACATAAAAGAAAGACAATAAACGACATATGGTCAAGCCCTCGAATACAATGAGGACTCACCAATCTTCTTCCTCTTGATTTCCTATGAACCTAGCCACGAGGATGGATCCAATTTCCCCAAAGCCTACACTTATAGAAAGTGTAAAAAGATGGGGTTAGCATAAAAAAGTACTAAGTATGGAAGCCATGCACAAAACCATTAAAACATGCATAAAAAGGGACATTTCATTTGAAATCATGCTATATTTCATTTTTGAACATCATCTTTGAAATAGTTGGAGAATGCAACAAATAAGGAAACTAACATACATTTCATTATAACATGAGAGATATCATTCTAATAACAAGCATAGTCTCCAACATCAACATAATACATTTCCCAAATCTTCACAATACATAACCTCCAATCATAAAATAATACAAAGTCAAATACCACGATCATCTCATCACAAAGTATTCATCACATAGGCAACCCCTAATAAACACTTGTGTAATGTATGGTTGGCATCCCATAAAACCGACTCAACTAAGTACTCCTTTGAAGCTATCTTAGTTATGCACTTCATTCATAGACCTCATTATATGCAATAGCCCTAAATAAGGAAATATTCATGTACATTACTTGAATTGCAAGGAAAGTCATTCATAACAACTATCTATTCAACACACATGCATACATTCAAATCTCATCACAACACAAAGGAACCATCCTATGATATCCTACTAAGTTTACTTGTGCAATTTAAAAGTGAAGCCCCATACCCCCACTCCTACTAAGTAAAACTCACTAAGAAGTCATAGTATAGTTCATGTCTCATTCATTATCTTTATTAAATAGGGAAAACAACATTAACCTACATAGACCATATGAGATAAATGGAAACTGGTGTTCTACCTCACACCGAAAAGAGGGTGTCCTACTTGCCTAAGGTAGAACTATCATAATAGCTTTTAGGTGGATCCACTAGCTAAAGACCTACGTGGCTACATAGTTATGGGATAAGGTGATTGCTACTAGAAACCTGAACTTCTAGCGTAAAAGGTTTCCATCTCATGAGACAACCTATGTTGGGAAGCCGAACTTGCTAAACATAAAAGTTTCCTATCTCATTGTTCATATACTCTCGATGCTAAGCCTAATTCCGTTTAAAAGTTATATTAAGCCTTCACTTAGGTTCATGTTCAATAGAGAATGCACTAGGCCCACAAACAAATATACATTATAATAGCTCATAGATTCATTAAGTGAGAATGCCCTTTCGACCTTAGAATCATCCACAAGTGAGTAAACCTTTCACACTATCATATATAGTGTTTTCATTAGATTTTGCCTTTCAATCAACACAACAACATCATCATCAACCTAGAAAAGTCATACATGAACATGTGTAAAAGGGTAAGGGGAGAATAGCCTTTCAACAATACCTCGATATACCCAATAGTCATAGGATCTTTACCTTTCAAGTGAATCATAAGTTCACACACAATCTTGTCAACATGCACAAACCTTGATAATATGCCCTTCAAGGTCTATGGAACAACTCATCCCAAACATATAGCAATAGCACATTAGATAAGGAAATAACATGATCCAACAACTCATCAATACCTTAATCACATCATGATTGACACTTTATACTCCAAGTATTCATAAACATGCATTTATTATCATGATCAAGTCAATTCATATTTAGAAGCATTACACTAAACCAATTCAAGTCTATGTGATATAATCTAAGGCATTACATGAAGAAATTCATCATTCTTGGAGGATCACATTTAAACACTCGACTAGACTCTTTCATGGCACAACCCTAGACTATATCAATTCACCTTAGGAATCTTAGGTTACTTAAGTATACATGTAAAATCATACTTAGATCATTCAATTTCATCACAATTAACTCACATTCAGTCAATTGGACCAACTTGCAAAACCATCATATAATGTAAAGAAAAACCATAGCTAGGGTTGGGGGTCTCATGGATTCTTGAAGGATTTCGAGTTAAAGCCATATAAAATCAATCATACATTCATAAAAAAACCTAGTTCAACCTTTAAAATTAACTTTAAAAGGAATCCATGGAGTTGAGTTGAAACCTTAGCTAATTGAGTTTTGTAGAATGGAGTTAAAAGCTTTTTAAAGGGCTCCTTGGGTGATAGCTTCCCAAGGATAAAGAACTCCCATACCTTAGGTATAGAATCCTTACAAATGCAAATTGAAAATCTCTTTTCTTCAAGCTTCCTTGCTCTCTTTCTATCTTCTTCAATGGAGGTTCTAAAGAGAAGATTCTTGGAGGGAAGATTAGTTGGGTTGTGATTTCGGGTCTTGGGTTATAATGAATTAATGAGGTGTTTTGGACTTAAAGTAATTTATATACATGAATAATTACCATATTAAATGACCCCTAATGGAAACTAACTAAAAAGGAATTAGTTGGAAATTACATAACTTAGCCGAGATGATTGGACAGCCTACAGGTGCAAACCACGAGACCCCCATCCACGGACCGTGGATGGGACCACGCCCCACACTGTGGGGTCGTGGTTTGGATCTTATGCATGGACTTACTGGCCTTGACATATAGGGCGTCAATTGACCTACTGGTCGTAGATGGCCATCCGTAGGTCACACATTTTTGACAACTTTTTGCTTTAAGGGGCAGCCTTGGTAATAGGCTTTAGGGTCCCCCTCAAGAACCCTTGGTTTGGCCTTGGGGGTCGTACCTTGACGTTTAACCACTAGGCATATCAACATAATCTCAGGAAGTCAATATACAACCTATAACCAAACATCAGACTCAAAAGCTCACACGTTAGGCTCTAGTTTCACCTACTAGTTTCCATTAGATTCTAGCTTGGTCTTACAAGGTTTTCTGGGTTGTTACAAGTTCCTACTTTCCGTGAGGTGCATTTAGTATGTTTAGTTTGGAGTTGATGTTTCCTTCTTTGTTTTGTTCAATGTTATGATGTTGCATGCATGATAGGCTTCTAGTCTTGATTCTTTACTTTCGTAAGGTGTCTAGAGTATCATTCGAGAATGAATTTTCCCAAGGGGAAGATAATGTAATACCCCGGAAAATAGTAGACTAAACTAGAGTTAAGTGTGAGGGTAAGAACCAACGAAGAAGGGAAAGGGCCAAGGAAGTGGATTAGGGCAGCCTACTCTTACATAGACACTACCCCACCTACCATGGCCACCACCACGGCTCATTGTGTAGCTTTTGGTGTGCTAGGCAGTAGCCTCCCCAAAACTGCCCAAAACAGTCCCTTCTTCACGAGCCACTTCATGGCTCGTGGAGGGGAGATGGTTTTTAGTATTTGAATTATGGCTTGCCAATCCACTGGTCCATGAACTACGTAGGGCACCATAGCTCGTGGTAGGGACCACGGCCTTGGGAAGGGTCGTGAAGACGCCTTAGCATCTAGGGGGTTAAGGGAGCGGCTACCTAGCTATTGTTCCATGGTCCACGAAGGGGACCACGACTTCTGGTGAAGACTATGGCTCATGGGACCTCACGTGCTCCTTGGGTAGTGCATTGTATGTGAGGGTTAATTTGGGTAATTCTGATTTTAATAATAAAAAAGCCAAGTTGTTTTCCTAAGCCTAGGACCCCTATGTATGTGATTTTAACTCAAAAACTAACCCATTCAAGTCATTATTCCATGAGCGTTCTCTATCACCCTACAAAAGTGAATGTGCTGGCAAGTGCTCTTATTGGCTCGAGATATTCATAGATTGGCTCAATTTTGTGTCTAGTTAGTTAACTCTACCAAGGGTGGTATTATGGTTCACAACAGTTCAAATCATCCTTTGTAACATATGTGAAGGCCAATCAATGTCTTGATTTGACTTTTGTTTAATTGAAGGAAGCGGTGCTTAAAAAGTTGATAGAGGCTTTCTCCCAAAGGGGAGACGGTGTGCTTCGATATCAAGGTTGTTTGTGCGTTCCTAATTTTGATGACTTGAGAGAGTAGATTTTAGCAGAAGCCCATACTTCTCAATATTTCATTCTCCCAGGAGCCACCAAGATGTAGCGTGACTTGTGCGAGATCTATTGGTGGAATAGGATGAAGAAGGATATTGCGAAATTTGTGGCTAAGTGTCTTAATTGTCAACAAGTGAAAGTTGAGCACCAAAAGTTGGGAGGTTTATCCCAAAATATTAGCATCCCTATGTGGAGGTGGGAAGATTTGAATATGGACTTCATTGTTTGTTTACCAGTCACCCAACGGTAACATGACTCGATTTGGGTCATAGTGGATTAAATAACAAAATTGGCACATTTCATTACCGTCAAGGTTTTTTTATTCAGCAGAGGACTATAGTGTTGTCTTTGAGGAAAATGGTGAGATTACATTTACTGGTTATTTCCATCATGTCAATCGTGTTACCCAATTCACTTCTCAGTTTTTGAAATCTTTCCAAAAAGGTCCTAGTAATCGTGTTATGCTTAGTACAACTTTTTATCCACAAACTGATAGACAAGTGGAGCATAACGTTCAGACTTTTGATGATATGTTGAGAGCATACATGATCGACTTCAAAGGTAGTTGGGATGATCATTTGCCTTAGATTGAGTTTGCATACCATAATAGTTATAACTCAAGTATTAGTATGGCTCCATTTGAGGCCCTATATGGTAGGAGGTGTAGATCTCCTATAGGTTGGTTTTAGTTGGTTGAAGTCTCCTTGATATGCCTTGAGTTGGTACATGAAGCTATGGAAATAGTTCGACTCATTAGAGAAAGGTTGAAAGCGATTCAAAGGCGACAAAGGTCATATGCCATCTAAGGAAAACATATATTGAATTTGAGGTAAATGACTGGGTCTACTTGAAATTTTCACCCATTTAGGGTGTGATGAGGTTAGCAAGAAAGGTAAGCTTAGTCCCCAATATGTGGGTGCATATTAGATTCAGAGGTAAATTGGTAAGGTTGCTTATGAAATTGAATTGCCTAATGATTTGGCATCGGTGCATTAGTTGTTCTTAGCTCCTTGATAAAGATCTGTGTTTAAAATATGACATTTATAGATCCCTTAAAAGGTTTGGGAGTTAAGGAGAATCTCTCTTATGAGGAGGTTCCGGTTGAGATTTTAGACTAGCAAGTTAAGAAGTTTAGAAACAAACAAGTTGCTTTTCTGAAAGTTCTTTGGAGGAATCAGTAGGGTGCTACTTAGGAGGGGAAGGCCGATATGATGTCTTGTTATCCTCATCTCTTTCTTTCCAATCCTCATTTATCTTGAGGTATTTCGTTCTTTATGGTGTATTCTCTTGGTGTCATGTGTCTTAGATATTCCCATGATTTCCTCATTATGCATCATTCATGAAAAGCTATAATTTTGACAAATATAATTTACTTGATTGTTTTCTACATGTTTATGTTTATTTGAGTATGAGTTACATATAGACTTCATTATATGCTGTTTTGAACATGCTTTAGCTTAGAGCAGATGTTTCCTCCTCGAATATTTGTAATTATGTGATTTCATGCATGTTGGCGATAGGTTTGAGTTCCTATACTTTTTATGATGTTTTAAATCCCATTTGAGGATGAATGTTCCCAAGGGGGAGATATTGTAACACCTCAGATTAGAAAAAGGCCTAAAAAGGGGTAATGGGGATGAACTCATAGGCCTACACTTGGACCATGGAGCCTTCATAATCCCCAGATGAGTTGTGAAGGGAACACATCCCGTGTGGGGTCCGTGGCAAGTCGTCTAGAACATGTAGAGTAGGAAACCCTCCCATGAGGGCCTTAACTGCCCTTAGGGAGGTGCACGAGTCGTTATAACATCCCTATGGAGGAGGCAAAACCTACCGCCCAGTTAGCCTCCCCCCACAAATCTCTAGATGAGTAGTGAAGAGTATACAACACGTTATAGTGTTCGTTAATAGGCAAGGCAGTTGGGGGACTCTTCCCATGCCACTGGTCAAGGACCATGGCTGCCACGACGGCTCGTGGAAGTCAGTGACGGCTCGTGAAGGCCACCATCTTGTGGTTTCATTAACTTTAAGTCAGGGGTTTTTGGGTCCTTTCTTAATTATTCTATCCTAAACATTATGTCGTTTTATACTTACCAAAATGTCATATATAATTGTTTTTAACCCTAAATTTCCCCAATTGAAATCGTTCTCTCAATTTCTTAAAAGATAAACAAGTTTTCCTCTCAAAAATATTTCTCTCTTTAAAAAGCTTGAAGAAGAAGGAGTCAACCTAGGGTTTCAAATCAAGCCTTAAATTCCACCATTGAAGGAAAAATCTTGGCATTGAGGTATGATAGTTTTCATCCATGGATCCTTTTCCTCCATGGAGTTCTCAAACTCTCCAATTTACTAAGTTAGAATTCCCTAATTAAGTTGGGATTATCTTCCATGTCATGAGTTCTTTTAAATATTGATTTATTTGGTTGTTTTTTATCTATCAAGCATGAATTGAGAAAATTCCATGATTTAAAGATGAATTCCCATGAACCCATTCCTAACCCATTGAGAGTAAAGCACATATGATGTTGTTGGTATTAATTGTTGTGAAAGGATTTCTCACAAGATTACTCGATGCATGAGTGTGAAAGGATTTGTCAAATAAAGTGTTCTAAGGTTGAAATGTTTTCTCACCTAAAATGAATCAAAATTTAAGGAGTTGCTCTAATGAAATCTAGGTGGGGTTTGTTACTTAATTGTACTTTCCCATTGATGATACATTGCCTAACTTTGATTGGATACAAAGTGGTACCGTTCCATGGATAACATATGACTTAGTTTTGATTGGCAATATGACGTTCCTTTCCATGGATGATAAAGAAAAGTTAATAAAATGACGATTCCATAGGATTTACGCTTAGAATCGAGAGGATATTGAGATTGAAGCCCTCCCATTAGAAAAGACTAGGTTTCTAGTAGAAATATCTTTATTTCATACATATGTGCCCCCATAGGATACTTGTCTTTGGTAGATATTAGCTAGTGGATCCACAAAGCTAGAGGTTCATGGTCTTAGCTTGGTAAGTAGGACACCCTTTTTTCGGTACGAGGGCAGACACAAGATTCCATGTTGATAGCTCGTATGGTCTTATATGTTGGTTAAAGTTAAATCTCCCACAATAATAAATTATGGTTACTTCAAAAAGTATCTCATAAATGTTTTGCAAATGATAGCTTGCATTTACCATGTTCTTATGACTTATTTTGTTTAACTCTTTTGCTTCATGTTTTAGCTTGATCATTGCATGTTTATGAAAATATCCTTTTTACATGAATTCAAATGTTTTATGTATGAATTTCATACTCTGTGCATTTTTGTACTAATGCATATTCTTGCCTACATTCCTGATCAAAATGTAAGGTCTGGCGCTCCAGGTTTAAGATTTTGTGGCTAAGGATCTTTAGTAGAGACTTGAAGATTGGCGAGTCCTCATGTTCCAAGGACTATGATTTTATTTCCTTATGTCATTTCATTTCAGTTGTTGACTTGATGTACGGGTTACGCCCAGAGTTCTTCTTATGTAGTAGATGGCTTTGAGATGATGTTTGGAAGTCCGGTTCATTTTATAAAGTCTTATATGTTGAAACTATCTTTTGAAATCTTGCATTTATGTTATCTTGTATGATGAAAGTGAAGTGGCATGTATGGGGCCTCTCAGGCTCTTGTAAGACATGTTAGGCCTAGGGTACACTTTGATAAGCTCGAGGATGGAATGTCAGACTTGTTTGGCCGGGTAATAGCTAGTGGATGAATATTCTTTGCCGCTGAGCCTATGAAGGCTAATCCCACCCTAGTGGCAGAGATTTATGCAAATTCCCTTGAGACAGACTTTGGTGGAGAGGTGGTTACCACAGTTTGAGGTTTTAAAGTCAATTATAGTGTAGCTATCATAAATTCCTTGTATGGACTCTTAGATGCTAATAATTAGGGGTTCACAAACAAGTACAAAGAGTTAAGGAGTCAGTGGCTTGTTGATAAGCTTTGTAATGGTGAGCGTCCATAGTGGTTAACATCAAACCGAGGGACTGATTCGTGTGAGTTCTCAACCGAGATTAAGTCTTGGCTATCTATCATACGTTCTAGGATCATCACTTCTATCCACGACACTAAGGTTACATTACATAGGGCTATGTTGATTGTTGTAATTATGATGGTATGGTTGTTGATTTTGGGATATAAATAGTTCATCATATTATCGAGTTGGCTTAGGGATGAGCCAAAAGTATTCTATTCCATCTCTGATTACCAGTTTATGCTACGAGGCCAGGGTGTTAAAATACCCTACAGATTAGGAGAAAAAATAGGGAAAAAAGATCCATCTTTTAAGCAAAGGGAAGCTGGAAGAGAGAAGTAAGAAGAGGGAGATTGATGTGGCTGACCCTAAGTTTTGTCAGTTTATGGAGACAATGTCCACATCTTGTGTTTCCATAAATATCGGGTGGATTCAGTATGAGCTTACCACCATGAGGCATATTTCTTCCTAGATCCACGAGGATAGGGATACGACAATGAGCATTACTTCTATCTCATCTGGAGCCACCGCGGCAGAGGGTGTTCCTCCACCTACTATTGCTTATGTAGATTATGTACAGAGGGCAATCTCTGGTAGTTTTAGCATATGAGGCTGGGGTAGAGCAAGATAGATCAGAGCTAAAGGACATGTTGTGAGCATAAATGGAGAAAGAGCAAGTTACTGAGCAAGACAATTGGGAAGATTAAGAGCTTATGAGGCAGTGGTTCTTCGGGTGACGAGGATGTCACATACCCTATCAGGTAGGGTTCAGAGTGAGGTAGTTTAAGGAGTCCCTAATATTCACTTTTTATATATTGACTATGAGGACACAATCTTATTTTTAGTTGGGGTGACCTCCCTTGTAGTCTTCTTGTGATTGTTTTGCAAATTGTGATTGTGTCCCTTTCGGGTGTATTGTTATTTCATTTTTTTTATTTATATACCCTTGTCGGAGTTTGATATTGTGGATAATTTTTGTTGATATTGTGTTGGATTGGTGGAATTTTGTTTTTGATTTGTAGTTTATCGCTTCTTTCTTTTTGTTGTAAATAACAGAGTTATGGATTGACGATTCCCAATAATGGATACAGTTATGAATTTTATAAGGGTAAATCATCGATAGTTTGTTAGTGGATAAGGTGTTTGATGTGGCGAAGTCTGAGTAGCCAACCCTAGATATATGCATGAAATTGCCCGATGACAGACATGGTGACTGCTTTCTTAAGGGAAAAATAATCATCTTTTTGTGAGGTTGTGGCTTGGTAGGCAATAGGAATATAGTTGTGCATTGAATGAAGTAAAGCATGCCCCTCCATTTTTTAGTGTGAATGAAGACTTTGTGAAAACTCTAATAACGTTTTTTGTGACTTTTGATTTGTTAGCGGTTTAAATTATTAATGCCACTTGCACTTTAAAAAAAAAGTTAGATTTTGAACATATAAATTAATTTGCATATCATGTGTCGTGAGTTTTTTGTGAATAATGCCTTGTTATCACTTGTTTTTTACTAGAATATGCCTGGTTAGTCATGATATGTTGGTCTTGATTGAGCTTTGTTGGAGAAATGATTGTAGGCTTTCTTTGTTATTTCTTGAAGTCCACTCACCCTAATAATCCCACCTTTGCACTAAATATATCCTTAGTTATCCTCTTTCATCCTTATACTTCTTATTTGCAACCACATTACATGCCTTGAACCTTTCTAAAAAGTAATCTTCTTTTGAACCCTTTCCTTCCTTGTACTTGAGAATTATGATAGTTGAGGCTAAAAGCCTAAAATGGGGGTGCTATGGGAAGATTATAAATGGATTCTTACCACATGAGGTCTTGACAAAAAAAATATTGGGAATGGAGAAAAAGTCTTAAAGAAAGAAAAAGTTGTGAAAGAGAAAGCAAGAATGATTTTGAAAATATGTGAGACTTGAATCCTCCAAAAAGTTTTAAATGGTTGCATGTGTGGCATCTTGAAGTAAAAATATGAAAATAATGTGACATGTGCATTGAGTTGAAAATTAAAGAAAAATTGGAAAATTTGTTGATTGAAGAGTCGCTGTGCGGTGTTCAATGAGGGTGTGGTGACTTATTTCGAAATAATATCCTAACCTAATCATAGCTTACATTAGAAGCTTCACAAGGTCCTTTGATATTTCAAACCGAATGAAGTTGAGCCAGTATTGATTGAAAATATGGGCAAGCATATGGTGTGACATTTGTGTTCATGAGATGTTTTGTTATGAGAGTGTGTGTTTGCATCTATGTCCCTTGTCATGTAAATACTTTATGAGTGTTTCGGGACATTTCTTTCTTTTTGAGGGAATGTAGGTTGGTAAAGTGGCAATTTTATAATCCCAAAAATGAATCAAGTTAGTAAAGCAAAGAACTAATGAATTAAGTCATTTCTTGAGTTTGAGTAGTTTTCATTCAATGATTATAAATTTTTTAAAGTGTGCCATGAGAATGAGGGGATTTAGTTTGTGAAAATTTTGTTTGTGGAATACTTGTTAGTACCAACGAAATCCATTGACATTGTGCTAAAGTGAATATGGTGAAATTGATATGTGGTGTCTGTTTGAATAAGAACCTCTTGATTTATTTGATTTTTCTTTACTTGTGGACAAGTGAAATTTCTAAGTTGGGGTTGTTGATGAGTGGTGAATTTCCACTCATTAGAGGCTCTTTTTCTTAGTTACTTTTTCTTTCTTCTGTTTAGAATTGATTCTTTTAATCTTATTTGTTTCATATTGGCAGGAAAATGAAATGGAGAATGTATTTTGAATATTTTCGATGAAATCAAACGAAAATGGAGCAAAAAGAGGTTCAAGCTCAAAGTTACATTTAAGGAGGGAAAAATGACCCCTGTGAACGCGCTTCAAAAGTTGGGTGTCAATGGAAGATTGCAAACGCACTGTAGGACTGTGAATGCAAGAATATTGTCAACAGAGGTCTGTAAACGCGCCCTATTAGGCGAAAAAGTGGAACTCGTATCAATGCGAGTTCACGAACGAAGACCGACCTCCGCGAACGCGGAGGGTTGCATTTCACAGCAACTACTATAGATTTGCAATTTCACCAAATATATTCCAAAAACCCTTTTTACACCGATGGGAAATCATGGTTCAATTATGCAACATTCCGTATCAGAAAAGTGTTTTCTTTTAGGTAATACCTTTTACTCTTTCTTCATTTCTTAGTTCTTAATTGCTAAAATTGTGGGTGTGATGATTAGTATGACATTGGGTCATTTGTTCTACAAATACACAAAGATATTTTGGTGATTAGTTAATTGTTGTGTTGTTTTTTTAGTTCATCGTCTACATGATTGATTTCATGAAATAGGTTTCAACCTACTTTTCATGTTTGAATTTGTGGGTTTAGAGTGCATGCTCATTTCTATCTTCTGATCTCTGGTCGATGCTCGAAAGGGATTTATTCACATGGAGAATTTTATTGATAGTCGCATCTTGACATTGAATCTTGAATTTGAGATTTTTAAAATAAACGCTTTTGGTTTCATTGTTTGGTGCAAGGCTTCGTTCAAAGAGAGATCTAAGTGAAGGTAGTGGATTATTTTGTAATTGTGTGATTGAGATCTCAAGGAGATATCACAATATAACGCTTTGAAATTGAAATAGAATTAGCATAATTGATGATGATCTAGCCTACCCATAAGTGATTGAATGATTGTGGATTGAATAGCGAAGGATCGTTGAGTGTTTATTTAACCTCAACTTATCTCAATTTACATAAATTCCTTTCTTCATATCGTCTTTTCCCCATTATAAGTGTATTATAAAAATTTCCTCATGTGTTATATTTGTGTACCTTGCATGTCTTGGTTCAAGCTAGTATCTAGTTTGCCTTTATCTTTTCAATTATAGTTATATTGTTTCTTTTGGGATTTGACCTCGACTCTTAGTTTAGTATTTTTATTGATGATGACCGCTCACTCTTTTAACTAGTTTTGGATGGTTATTCGAGCATTATCATGCCTCATAAAAAATAAATATCAAGAATGAATCCACACTTCATACTACTTAACCTTGAGAGAATGTGAAGGGTGTTGTGATTTCGGAGATCACAAGAAAACCCACCTCTTGCTCTAGGTCAGAATGAATTGCCTAACTCACAACCGATAAGAAAACCCACCTCGTGAAATTTTGAGGATAGTTCTAGCACAAGCTCGTTGAAGTAGTTTTTGAATAATGACGGGGAAAAAGGGTCAACTACTCTAGGTCATATTGAATTGCCTAACGCACAACTGACAAAGAAGAAGATATCCAAACTGTGATTAAAGGCAGTTCATGATCCATTGGCATGGCTTGTTATCGGCTTCTTCCTAGAGTTAACAACATTCTATTAATATCTTGAAAGCTCTAAATCTGGAAGATAAGATCCTTTTCACGACATGATTTCTCAGGTGTGAATTTCCATATTGCTCCGCACGACTCCAAATCATTGGTGATAACTTAAACTGTAATCTATAGGGGAAGAACTGTGTTATGAGTACAAAAATAGTACTCTACGGGCAACGACTCACTAAGATTAAAAGATAAAAAAAGAATAAATAAAAACTACTAAGAAAATCATAGCATAAGTAACTAAACAAGAGATGCGAAAGTAAATATATAATAAAGAGTAGAAAAAGGATACAGGGAGTGAGAATCAAAGTCAACAACGTACCTGGATCACGACCCAACCTTTTCTCAAGAAACTAAAACATCATGTCAATAACCCAGGGTCAGGAGGACCCACAACCATAATTCTAAAGTCAAAGCCATTCAGCATAAAATAAAACAGTAACAAATGAAATAATGTAATCAAACAAGAACTGGACCCCATAAGCGTGGAAGGTATAAACAACAAACAAAACCGAGCGGGCCCAAAAAAATAGAGGGTTGATTCAACAAACAGGTATACTGTTGATTGGAAATTAATATGAATATAGAGGATGCAACAGGATAGATAGAGAAATGCCACAAATCTGAACCGAAGAACTAAAATCGAGCTCCCATCAAAAGTGATCACGACCATAATACACTCTTAGCCCAGCTTAAAAGACTTAAAAGTAACTCCAAGATGAGCATCACGTCAATCCACTCCAAGCCCAGCTAGTAGGAGTGACATAGGCGTGTGTCGACTCAGAAGACTCGGTATATCAAAGACACGTAGACATACAATCCACTTCTAGGGGCGTAAGCCGACCAGCTAGTAAGAGTGAACCAGGGGCATGTTAACTCTAAAGAGGATCTCAAAGTATCCAAAAAACATGCAATATAGGGTTTGAACACATCTGATAGTCAAGTAAAAATTAAGCACATCGAAGATGCCTCTAAAATCTAAGTAGGAAAGGAGCACCTCACAAACGCCTTGTAATCTAAAAAAAATAATAAGTAATCGAGTTAGTACGACTCCCATTAAATCTAGTTTATGATATAAGTAGTGTAAAATAGTAGTACATCATGAATGATAAATATGTCGATGCATGAGTCGGTATTGTACAATAAAAATTAATGATAATGAATAAATAATGCATGACATCACCAACATTCAGACAAGACACTCTAGTAAAATAACCATACAAGCAACAAAGACACGCTACTAGAGGGAAGACTACAAAGGTAGGATTTTGATACTCTTCACCAACGCCCTTGGACCCAGCAATATAATCAAGCTCAAGTAATAGTACAAGAAGTATGCCACTTAACAATAAGGGAATGAAACAATAAAAAATTCTCCAATCAATAAAAAGAAGAAACAACTGATTGGACAACCCTGTATCCTGAGGGAATCCTGAAATAGACTCCATCAAAAAGTCAAAATTGTCTAACTAAGTTTGTTTCGAAAAATGGGACTCAAGTACGTTCCCGGAACAACCAAAACACAACATAACAAAAAATTACCAATTAATGGACAATAGCAGCCCATGCAGAGCATGAATTACCTCAAACCGACTATATACGCACATCCACGAACAATCCAACACATAGCCACGTCCACCATAAAGCTCCATAACTTGGAATCACTCAATTTTATGTTCGATAGCTCCCGAAATCACCAAAAGAATTTAAGAAGTCTAGTTTATGCGTGAAGGACTTTCTTTTAAAGATGTGTCCCACATGATCTTCACATTGTATATCCCATGGCTCGTTATCACGGTTCGCGCGAAAAAGGTCTTCACAAACACAGAGAAATCCTCGTGAATAAAGAGGGGTTGCTGGCCCAACCTCCATGAAAGCGGATGACTTCACCCAAACGCGGCCTGCACTATCCATAGGCTCTCATTATCGCGAAGTATAAGAGCTCAAGGTCCAACGGTTAGGTTCACCAAGTCCCACGAATACAGAGGGCAAAATGGCTCAGCACCAGCTTATGCATTTCAATTGGTTTGCTCAACATAGAATTTTCTAATAGAGTGCTCGGGATTCTTTCAGAACCCTGTGCACACAACTAAAATATGCTTCATCATTAAATTCAGCATTACAAACTCAAAAAGACTGTCGAAGTTCCATCCAAGGTCGTTTCAAAGAGAAGTGGATCCCACATTAATGTTTTGTGCTAAAGCTAAAATCCACAAGAAGGCTCAAATATGTGATTGCAATCCTCAAAAACATCATGAAAGGTTGTTCTAGACAAAGCTCAACTTTCCCAGGCTAACAGTGCTGACCAAATTCTTTTCCAACCACGTTTATTAGAATGTTGACTAAATTCAACCCTTCATTACGCTTTAAACTTCAAACAACTAATGGAACAAACTAATACCAGATGTCTTGGAGCCTTAACCAAGCACTACCCTAACATAAATGGACCTTTTGGAGCTAATGAAACCGTCAGAATTGTATTTTGATGTTTTTTTTATGATGTATTAGCTGAAGTCAACCTTTCAAGTTTCAAAGACTCCAAAATATGTAAACTTGCACAAAACTAAACCAAACAACCCAACCACAAAACTTTTAATTGAAAAGAGTTATAAATGACTTGGGGTCGCTATAGAAAAGCTCTAAATGCTTAAGAGATTGAAAGACAAAGAAAATAACATGGAGGGTCACTACAACATCCACTACTATAAGAAATTTCATCCTCGAAAAAGAAGGATTTGCACAATATGAAAGCACACAAAGTGCTGAATATAGGGTCTGCATTCTCTCCCAAGCCCTCAAGCACCCTCTTAGATTCAACAATTCCAACACACAACTAGGCCAAAAGAAAAATCCTCAAATTTCATCAAAACTCCAGAAAATCCTCCAAATTTATTTTGGGGTCAAACTCTTACCCAACTGAACAAAAAATTCCTTAGGATACAAAATTCATATAAGAAGATAAAACCTCACAAAAACAACATAATAAAGAAACCGCACGAGCATTGTTGATGTAACCCAACACCAAAATTTGAACACTCAGCTTACGGTTCACATATAATGTCTTTTAACCATCAATAGCGTTCTATATGTTCTTAGGAATAGTGAACATCACCTACAACATTTGAATCTCATTTACAACGAATACAACACAATCTTCAGAAGGAGAACAAGCACCACAAGAACATCCCTGGACAGAAATGTAACACCCTGCATTGTAAAAGGCCAAAATAGCATCTTTCTAGATTTTGCAGGTACCAAACAACGCCGGCCACTCACGGCCTGTGGAATAGACCAGGACCGTAGGTGTGGTCCGTGGTTGTCCTGCCTAAGAAGGGTTTGAGGGTCCAGAACCACGGCCTGACCAACAGACCGTTGGTAAGACCATGGTCCATGGTAGGAGGTCCGTGGTTTAAACTCCCAAAAATCAAGTTTCTGACCACCATTAACGGCCATGCAGGACGGTCTGTTAGTGGTGTCTCGTGGTTCACTACTGGCAGTTATTTTTAAGGGTTTGTTGGGTATTTTCCTAATTAATTAGTTTATATACTATGTCATTTTTCCTATGTTTAGGACCTCTATATAAGTCTTTTAACTCCCAAATTCAGCCCATTTACTTTATTCTTCCAAATTCCCAAAAGAAAACCAATTCCTCTCCAAATATTCTCTCTCTAGAAACTTGAATAAGAAAAAGAAGGATTCACCTAGGGTTTCAAGCTAAGGGTCCAATTCCTCCATTGAAGGCTAGAATTTGGACTTAAGGTATGATAGTTTTCATCGCTGGATTCCTTTAATCCATGGAGTTCCCAAATTCCTCTATTTCAAAAGGTAGAATTCCCCAATTGAGTGAGGGTTTTCTTTAATTATCATGGGTTCCTTTCATTATTGATTTAAATGATTGAATTATGATCTCTTATACATGAATTAATGATACATGATGATTTTGTAATGATTTTCCCATGAACCCATGTAATCCTCATGTCTTCAAGTTATGAATCATATGATGTGGGATTTTTATCTTCAAGGAAGAGTTTTATGAAATTAAGCATGTATTGCAAGCTTTACATGTATTTATGATTAAATCCATATATAAACCATATTTTTTAAGATTTTATGATTGAAAGTGGGTTTTGAACTAGAGAGGTAAATTAAGGACTTATGCATTGTTTATGAAATTTGTGCAAATGTTTTAAGGGTACTTTGAGAGTAAAGTACCAATGATAATGTTGTGTTGTGAAAGGATATTCTCACTAAAACACATACTAGCATGATGTAAAAGGTTTCTCACATAGAAAATATTCTTAGGTTGAAAGGCTTTCTCACCTAATTGAATAAAAAACAAGTGTAACACCCCGTATCTGAAAGAGGGAAACTTAGCAATCTTTAGAATTCCAGGTGTCACCCACGAGGGGCCAACCATGGCCCGTGTGAAATGACCCAAAAAGTTCTTAAAAATGTGCTTCGGAAGTTACCGGAAACTTGTTTAGCTATATCTAAAAAAAAATCCGTTTCGTTTTTAAAAAATCCGACTTCATATTCTTGTTTAGGGGGTCAAATTGAGTGGGAAATGGGTCTAACCCAAATTTTAGAGCAACCGTATCAAAATCCGAAATTTCCAAGTGAAGCCTTTTTCGAGGGTCTACTTTGGAG
>JAJOOR010022306.1:0-27454 GCA_036250505.1 Solanum acaule | reverse complement strand
CATAACTCATACTAAAGCTCATAGATTCGATAGGTGAGACTAGTCTTCCAACCTAAGAATCACTATATGTGACAAACCTTTCACATCATATCATATTCATACATAAGTGTGTACATGAGGATAATCATCCAACAACACAACAACTAGATCATAATCATATTCACTTTACTCTCAAAGTGTTCTAAAAGCATATACATAAACCTCATAATCATGCATAATCCTCATGCTTTGCCCTTCAAGGACCATCGATCACATTCAATCAAAACATCTAGAATTACTACGTTAGACATGGATATAACATGATTCAATTGCTACAATTACTATAAGCATAATCTCATTATATTCTTCTATAACTAACAAACCCACATCAAAAGATCATAATTGAGTAATATGGGGTTTTCATGGGTTCTTGGGGAATTCAACATAAAACCATAATAAAACATCAATTCAATCATAATATAAACTAAGTCAAACATATAAATCATTTTTGAAAGGAACCCATGACTCGAAGACAAAACCCTAGGTTTTGGGGAATTTTCATCTTTGAAATTGGGGTTTTGAAGGGACTCCATGGATGAAGGCTGTCCATGGATGAAGAACTACCATACCTTAGTTATGATTATCCAAAGAAATTGAGTGAAAAAGCCTTGTTTCTTCAAGCCTTAGTTTCAACTTTCCTCTTTTTCCTTGAAGTTCTAGAGATATAATTTCCTTTGGAGAGGATGAAGTTTTGGGTTTTCTTTAGATTCTAGGGAAAATGACTTAATTGGGGGAATTGGAGTATAAAAAGCTTATATACTTCACTAGTTAAGGAATAGAACAACTTAACTTCAAATTAGGCGAAATAGGAAATGCCATTAAAGACTCTACTTAACTTCAGGGCTACAGCATGCTACTGCTCGCCAAGGAAACTCGACGACTCTTCAAGTGGACCCTTGGTCTGCCTAAATTTCTAACTGTAACACCCCATAATTTTTTTTTGAACTAAGACTCGAACCGTCCTTCATAGTGAGTGAGATTTTACCAAGGAATTAATATTTCTTGAGTGTTAAGGTCCCTAGATGTAGCACCTTGATTTCCAAAAGGAACTAAATTGGATATAGCAAAGTCTGAAATTTTGCAAGTTAAGCTAAGTATGGTTTTGGGTCAACTTCAAACAACAATAACTCCTAACTCAGGATGTGTTACGTGTGCTACCAGTTACCTTAGGAAAGATATTTGAATTATGTTTCCAACTCCACCGAGTTTGATCCGTTTCGAGTTCGTATGAGTGAGATATGGCACTTTGAAGTTAGGCTGCCCAGTTAAGGAAAGTTAGCCGGAAATAGTGAGGGGTATTTTGGTCTTTTCCTTACCCAATCAGATTTGATTCGTTTTTAGTAAGGTTTTAACGGTCTAATCATATTGGGTTTAGTTTTATAATTCTAAAATACACCTAAGGTTTTAGTTGAGAGTTCAAGAAGAGAAAAGAAGAGAAAAGAGGAGAAAAGAGGAGAGGATCAAGCGTTCATCGAGATTCTTGCGTGGTGTAGCGGAATTTTGCTATGGGTTGATCCCTAAGAGGTATGTAAGCTTACATAGTGTTGGGTTTGTTCACCCACACGCCTAACATGTTATTTTCAGTGCAAATTTCATTCTTGAAGTTGAAAGATTTGAGTTCTTGATGAGTTTATAATAGGTGTTCTTGAAGTTCATTCTAAATCTTGTTGTGTTGGGTTTTGGATGATTTCTTGAGATCAAAGTGAGTGTTTTAATGGATGTATTGAATAGATTAGAGTCTACTTATGTTAAGTAATCAATTCTAAGTGATTGGGGAAGAAACCATTCGATTCTAGGCGAAATAGGGTGAGAAAACAAAAAAAGAAACTTGCTGAATTTTCTGGGTTGGGGCCTGGCGCGATGCGCCTGCCAGAGCGCCCCAAACCCACCTCTGAAGTTTAGGGGCTGGCGCCCCGCGCCACCCATAGCGCAAGGGTCGCCTGCCTTACCCAGTTTGTCGTCGGTTGCCCCATTTGAGTTCGTTTAAAGTACACCTTCACTCCTTTTCGATTCTAACTACTCTAAGCTACTTCTAAACACCTAGAATCATTCCTAACATGATCATAACTTTGAATTCATAATTCAAATTCAAGGTAGAGTTAAGAGTTAAGTTTTGAGAATTCTTTCGAACATTCTCAGAAAGTCCCTTTGAGTCCTTTTGAGGAGTCTTCTATAACTTCTAGCAACTTGTTTTAAGACTCGAACAAGTGAGTATAATGATGAAAATAATGTATTCATGAGTCTACCTTGTTATCATGAGATCCTTCCAATCACAAATCTTAATCCTTGAATCCATAATTCAATTCAATGATCAGTTAAGAGTCAAGTCAAGAGCAGTTAAGATCATAGTCAAGATAAGTTCTTAAAGTTTTTCAAAAGTCTGTCACAAATGTTTTTAACATCGCTTTAAGACTGAAAGTTTCAAGTTAAGCAAAGAGTAAAGAGTTGAGTTCATTTCTCAAAAGTTATTAGGGAACTAAGTATTCTCAAAGAAGTTTTTAAATGTTTTCATATTTAAATAAGAATAGAAACTGAGATTTTCAAAGAGCCTTCGGGCTAGTTTTCAGAAATAGAAATAGCTTTCTAAATGAAGCAAACAGGGAAACTGAGATTTCCAAGATAGCCTTTGAGCTAAGTTTTGAGCACTAATCTCAAATCACAGAAGAAGTAAGTTTTTTTTTTAAACATAAAGAACTAAGTATATTTTTGGGAGTAGTATTGAGCACCGATATGGGGGAGAGTTCAGATAACTCACAACCTCCATAAACCATGTAGCCATCATGGGTAGAAAAGGGTCATACTTTTTAGATGAATCCTTTTCTCTTAGACTAGTGGATCCACTTAGTGAGTTAGCTTCCTATATCACGGCAAGGTATATGATGGACCTCGGCAGCGTGAGGTAAAGCGTTGTATCATCACTATAGTTCTTAAGTGATGGTTGTCGGTTAGAGAAACTCCCACAGCAGTAGTAGCATGGTTCCTCAAGGGGTTCTGCTTAGTGTGAATGGGGGTATGGGACTTCATTCATGCATTGCACAAGTAGACTTTGAGAGGGAGCATGGTTTGTCTTTTTATGATATTATGATTATGAATTGACAACATGTTTTCAATAGTTTTTCTTTATATTGCACTTGTTTTAAACTGCTTTATAATGAAATGAGTTCAGTTATGTTGAGTTGAGTTGAACCAGGTAAGTTCTTTAGTTTCTTTCAGATTTTTTCAAGCTTATGTTATGTTTTAGAATTCCTCTTACATGCTCTTACATTCTACGTACTGAGCCATTTGGCCTGCATCTTCTCATGATGCAGACACAGGTATTCAGGATCATCAACAGGAGATTCGTTGATACATTCGAGAGTTCGAGTTAGCTATGGTGAGCCTCTTTATTTCCAGAGGATTTCATTTACTTTTCAGTTTAGTCAGGATCCATCTTTATCAGTTAGAGGCTTCATAGATAGTCAATATAGTTGAGAAGTATGTATTATTCATATATTTTATTAAATGTTTTAAAGACTTAAGTTGCCTATTTTATGGCGAGTTGAATATATTATTTTTATTCTAAGTTGTTCATTTGAGTTGGAGTTTTGAAAAGTTAGGTTTTATAAACTTTTATTTCATTTTTAAGCTTTGTATGCTTGAATCAGTTTTCCTCTTGTAGTCAGGCAGGATGAGGGTTCGCTTGGGGACCAACAATCGTTCTTGAGTATTGGCCACGTCCAAGGTGTAGGCTCGGGTCGTGACAAACTTGGTATCAAAGCACAGAGTTCAAATGTCCTAGGGTGTCTATGAATCCGTGTCAAGTAGGATGTTATTTATGGTTGTAAGGGCCCCACTTCTATGAATGAGGGACTACAGACATTTAAGAAAAGTTTCCCTTCTTTCATACTCTTAATCGTGCAATAGAGCTATGTTGTAGAGACTTATTCTTACTCATGTGTTCTCCAATTCCTTTGACTACCCATCATACTGATGAGTTGTTCTTAGCAAGAGTTTTGAGGAAGTCATGAGACTCCAGAGGGGCTTGAGAGAAGTCCAAGAGTAAGTTAAGTGTTCAGTTTCAGAGTAATGCCCTCATATTCATATGAACCATGCGTTTGAGCTAAAAGCGAGTTGTACTCTTTTCCTTAAGCCTTGTTTCAGCTGAGATCCTTATGAGGAAGCATGTTTAGAGCTTGGGTAGTATTTTCACCCGAAGAGGTAGCCTGAGTTAAGAGATCATGAGCAGTAGTAGTGAAAGAGCCTAGAGTTAGAGGAAAGTATGCAGAGGTTTAGTAATCTTAGTAAGGGAGATGGTGTTGTGACAAGCTATGTTACTATATTCATGTACCTAGTAAGTTAGTAATGAGGAGTTTTACCTTATGGGTAGACTAAGAAGTGATGAGTTGTGAAGATTCCATCATAGGAGGTAGAGTGTGTTGTAGCTAGAAAGGAGTTTGTGGTGAAGTGTCATTGTGTAGGTAATGACCAATTGTAAGTGTTGAATAGAAGAGCAGAAGTATTCATAAAGTGATAGATCTAAGCTAGGCTTATAATTTGTTTGAGAGGGTCATGATGTTCAGAAGGTATTAGAACTGATTAAGTAATGAGGTATAGTATAGTAGGCGAGCAATCGTATTGATATTCGGGTTTAGTAATAAACATTAAGCTTGAATTTGAGATGAGTGTCATGATTCAAAAGAATGACAACATGAGGGTGATGATGTTAGTCTTGAGATTTGATCTGAAAGACTTGACACAGAGTAGGTGAGGAATTGAGGTGATTAGCTTCAATAGATATGAGTGGTACAAGTGAGAGACCCTAACATTTAGATAAGGGCACTGAAGTGTGTCTAAGTCACAAGAGTAACAAGAGAATTAAGAGAATGTACACCAGTTAAAGATGTGGAATAGGTCCATAGCCTTCAAGTGTTACCTTTAGACCTAAGGGGGAGATGATAAGATGAGAAATCAAGTCAAGTGTTGAGAATTTCTTAAGGATTTGGTTATTAAGAGTCCATGGAGTTGTTAGAATACTAAGCTTGAATGTGGTGTTAAAGAGTAATAGTCTTGGGATAAGATTCCCTATAGAGAGGTATAGAATCCGAATCTAAAGATTTGGGTTAAGCTTGAATATAGTAAGAGCAGACCATTAGACGCATACCTTAGTAAGAGTAAACCATTCCATACCAAGACTAGCCGTCATTCGAGGATGAATGATCCCAAGGGGGAGTTATTGTAACACCCCAGAAATTTTTTTCGAACTAAGACTCGAACCATCCTTCATAGTGAGTGAGAATTTACCAAGGAATTAATATTTCTTGAGTGTTAAGGTCCCTAGATGTAGCACCTTGAGTTCCAAAAAGAACTAAATTGGAAATAGCAAAATCTGAAATTTTGCAAGTTAAGCTAAGTATGAGTTTTGGGTCAACTTCAAATGACACTAACTCCTAGCTCAGGATGTGTTACGTGTGCTACCAGGTACCTTAGGAAAGATATTTGAATTATGTTTCCAACGCCACCGAGTTTGATCCATTTCGAGTTCGTATGAGTGAGATATGCCACTTTGAAGTTAGGCTGCCCAGTTAAGGAAAGTTATCCGGAAATTGTGAGAGGTATTTTGGTCTTTTCCTTACCCAATCAGATTTGATTCATTTTTAGTAAGGTTTTAAGGGTCAAGAGGAGAGGATCAAGCGTTCGTCGAGATTCTTGCGTGTTGTAGAGAATTTTCGCCATGGGTTTGATCCCTAAGAGGTATTTAAGCTTCCATAGTGCTGGGTTTGTTCACCCACACACCAAACATGTTATTTTCAGTGCAAATTTTATTCTTGAAGTTGAAAGATTCGAGTTCTTGATGAGTTCTTAATAGGTGTTCTTGAAGTTCATTCTAAATCTTGTTGTGTTGGGTTTTGGATGATTTCTTGAGATCAAAGTGAGTGCTTTAATGGATGTATTGAATAGATTAGAGTCTACTTATGTTAAGTAATCAATTCTAAGTGATTGGGGAAGAAACCATTCGATTCTAGGCGAAATAGGGTGAGAAAACGAGAAAAGAAACTTGCTGAATTTTCTGGGTTGGGGCCTGGCTCGATGCGCCTGCCAGAGCGCCCCAAACCCACCTCTGAAGTTTAGGGGCTGGCGCCCCGCACCACCCATAGCGCTAGGGTCGCCTGCCCCACCCAGTTTATCGTCGGTTGCCCCGTTTGAGTTCGTTTAAAGTGTACCTTCACTCCTTTTCAATTCTAACTACTCTAAACTACTTCTAAACACCTAGAATCATTCCTAACATGATCATAACCTTGAATTCATAATTTAAATTCAAGGTAGAGTTAAGAGTTGAGTTTTGAGAATTCTTTCGAATAATCTAAAAAGTCCCTTTGAGTCCTTTTGAGGAGTCTTCTATAACTTCTAGTAACCTGTTTTAAGACTCGAGCAAGTGAGTATGAGGATGAAAAGAATGTATTCATGAGTCTACCTTGTCATCATGAGATCCTTCCAATCACAAATCTTAATCCTTGAATCTATAATTCAATTCAAGGATCAATTAAAATCAAAGTCAAGAGCATTTAAGATCAAAGTCAAGAGTTAAGTCAAGATAGGTTCTTAAAGTTTTTCAAAAGTCTTTCACAAATGCTTTTAACATCGTTTTAAGACTGAAAGTTTCAAGTTAAGCAAAGAGTAAAAGGTTGAGTTCATTTTTCAAAAGCTATTAGGGAACTAAGTATTCCCAAAGAAGTTTTTTAAATGTTTTCATATTTAAATAAGAACAGAAACTGAGATTTTCAAAGAGCCTTCGGGCTAGTTTTCAGAAAGAGAAATAACTTTCTAAATGAAGCAAGCAGGGAAACTGAGATTTCCAAGATAGCCTTTGAGCTAAGTTTTGAGCACTAATCTCAAATCACAGAAGAAGTATGTTTTTTTTAAACATAAAGAACTAAGTATGTTTTTGGGAGTAGTATTGAGCACCGATATGGGGGAGAGTTCAGATAACTCACAGCCCCCAAAAACCATGTAGCCATCATGGGTAGAAAAGGGTCATACTTTTTAGATGAATCCTTTTCGCTTAGACTAGTGGATCCACTCAGTGAGTTAGCTTCCTATATCACGGCAAGGTATAGGATGGACCTCGGCAGCATGAGGTAAAGCATTGTATAATCACTATAGTTCTTAAGTGATGGTTGTCGGTTAGAGAAACTCCCACAACAGTAGTAGCATGGTTCCTCAATGGGTAACACTTAGTGTGAATGGGGGTATGAGACTTCATTCATGTATTGCACAAGTAGACTTTGAAAGGGAGCATGGTTTGTCTTTTATGATATTATGATTATGAATTGACAGCATGTTTTCAATAGTTTTTCTTTATATTGCACTTGTTTTAAACTGCTTTATAATGAAATGAGTTCAGTTATGTTGAGTTGAGCTGAGCCAGGTAAGTTCTTTAGTTTCTTTTAGATTCTTTCAAGCTTATTTTATGTTTTAGAATTCCTCTTACATACTAGTACATTCCACGTACTGAGCCATTTGGGTTGCATCTTCTCATGATGCAGACACAAGTATTCAGGATCATCAACAAGAGATTCGTTGATACATCCGAGAGTTTGAGTTAGCTAAGGTGAGCCTCTTTGTTTCCGAAGGATTTCATTTACTTTTCAGTTTAGTCAGGATGTCGCGGGTCTTGTCCCGACTTCCATCTTTATCAGTTAGAGGCTTCATAGATAGTCAATATAGTTGAGAAGTCTGTATTATTCATTTATTTTATTAAATGTTTTAAAGACTTAAGTTGCCTATTTTATGGTGAGTTGAATATATTATTTTTATTCTAAGTTGTTCATTTGAGTTAAAGTTTTGAAAAGTTGAGTTTTATGAACTTTTATTTCAGTTTTAAGCTTTGTATGCTTGAATCAGTTTTCCGCTTGTAGTCAGCCAGGATGAGGGTTCGCTTGGAGACCAGCATTGGTTCTTGAGTGCCGGCCACGTCCAGGGTGTAGGCTCGGGTCGTGACACCAGCATCTCACCCTAAAGAGCCAGCCAACTTGGCGATGGGGGATCCCCTTTGGCGATGCACCAACCCATCCAGCCATCCCCGACTTGGCTCGCCCAGTTTTCCAGTAGCTAGGAAAAGGGGGACTGCCCACTAGGTAATGGTGGCTCAGTTGGCTAATCGCCAAGTCACTTTGGCGATGGCACTTCCCCTCACCGAGTGGACCAAGGAAAAATTGTTTTCCTTCACCCTTCCCAAGGTAATTTAGGCCCTTGCCCTCTTTCATGGCTAGCTACCCCCCTCACACTGAGCCCTAGTCTAGCCTACTAGAATCTGGGGTGTTACATTCCTATGAATGTAGGAGTTCATTTGAAAAAGCAAGTTTGATAGATTTGAAGCCAAAAAGCACTAAAGCACCATGCCAATGGAACTACCATCCCGCAAAAACTAATAGGCATCACACTAGCTAATTGTCATCTTTGATAGAGAAAAGCAGCCTCAATACCAGTGTTTTAATTTTCACTATACAATGACTAATCAATGAACAGGTTCTAACACACTTTATCTTGTTAGAATTGAAGGTTGAAGTAAGGTGGTGATCGACACTCCACTTTCTTAGATCGGCGTTCCACTGGTCCAACTCAAGTCTGAAGAAACTAAGATAAAGGTCATAAATGCATTTATTGATAATAGTTCTTTATTTGGAATATTTCATAGATAATATTGGGATTTGTGCAATTATTTAGAAGAATTCTTCTCCATATTAGGTACAAAGAAGATAAGTTATTGTAAGAGATATAGAGTTTAAACATTATTTCAGTGCTTATAAAAAACCAATAGGGTTCCTCTAGATTTTTGTGTTGCCCACTTATTTTGTTCAACCATTATTTCATGTTTAGACGCCTGCATTCCAGTTATTAGGTGATTTACAAGAACAAAAGCTTTTGTTTGTACGTGCAAAGAGTTTCTTCAAAGGTATTAGGCTTATTCGCACAAAGTGAAACGATACTTTTGCTTTGGGAAGTAGATCTTATCGCGTTATTTTGCTACCATCTCTTTTCTATTAGGGAGAACCTATTGCAATGACTTCAACTTCCCACCCATTTAGACTTCATATTCATGTAGTGTGAGAGGTAGATAGTCCAAATATTATTGAAACATTCCAAATATATAGGTTGTCCAAGGAAGCTTTACTCCAAGTATGAATTTGACTTCGCATGGAAGTATTGCTATAGGCAAGAAATTCTAAAAATACATGGGTTGTACGAGCAAGTTTTACTCTTAAGTTTTCAATCATGCATTGTATTAAGTAAATCAAAGAATATTGAATAACTTGGTGGGAGGATCCTTTTTGAATTTGAGTTATCCTCAATCTACCATCTCTCTTAATCAAATGAAAAAAATTACTAATATGGCCTGGCATACACGTGATAGAGAAAATGACAGTAGTGTTGTCGTTTCAACATTGACTAATGAAATGTGAAAGAAAGAAGAGGAGCAAGAAAAATAGATGACTAAGATGATAAGAAAACATTGATCTCTTAGCAAAGCACATGATGAGAACCATAATCTTAAAATGTGAATTCCATTGGAGCACAAAGTGGAGCTCTAGTTGAAGAAGAGGCTTCTTATGCCTAGTTTGATGAGGACATTATATTGTACTTGGTAAACCAATGATCAAGTTCTCGATCAGGGTATCAAGGGATAAACCAACGCCTTTGAAATCCTCGAGAAAAGAATCAAAGGTTGGAAAGACCGAGATGGTAAATGGAGAGATCGGGAATAACAATGTCATAAGTAAGATTGATAGAGCTGATAGGTACAATCATTGGAGTTCAGATCTATATGTGCCTCCCCAAAAAGGCAATGTTGCCCAAACTTATGTTAGTGTGAGTGACCAAGCCAGTTCTAATATTAAAGAGATGTTGAATAAAGTTTTCAACCTAGTTTCCCATCCATTTAAGAAATGAGACCTTTTGTTCAAGACCTTTCCACACTAGAAACCATGACCACTGCTCATAACAATCAACTAACAAAGTTGGCAAATGCTTTACATCTATTATCCATAGTGCTTTCAAAAAGGCGTTGAAGCCATTGTCTAATTCAATTAGTAATGTGTGTAAAAAAGTAGACACTTATACTTGTGAGTGATTGTGAATCACCTCTAGCTACTGCTAGCCCACTAGACAATTGGTTGTATGGGGATGAGATTAACTGACCTTGATACACATAGTATGAGGGCATCACCACTACAACAACCTCCTATTTCTCAGTAGAGAAATTAACTAACATAGACATCTCAGGATATCACTTACCCTAGCTTTCCCTACCATGATCTCATGACTGTGGCAAAATGATGGGTGGTTTCTCCATCACGGAGAATCTTAGCCATAGATCCCACGATTCCCCCTCTTCATATGTTCAAAATTTATCTGAGGTACGCATAAATTCCTTTGAGTAAGCGCCCATACGTGTCACACAATGGAGTACCTCCTACCTTCTTCCCTTTTTAGCAATGAGGACATCACTTATTTTTTATTAGAGGAGATGACAATGTAAATATATTAGGAGTAATGAGATGATTGTATTTTATATTTCTTATGTGATGGTCATTTGTGCTAACCGGGTTGGTTTTACATTTTTCTATTGTATTACTACTCGTGTTTGCTTTCTTTATATTCACACTTAGTTCCTTTCAACAAGGACTTGTTTTCTCAATGAATTTATGGCGCATGAACAAAATTCACTTTTGTGAAAAGTGGTAGTAGTTTAATAAACTCCAAGTGTTTTACTTCCCAACAAGCAAAATGTCTTTATTTTATTTTATATTGTGCTTGAGTCTTTTTGTGTCAAACTGGGTTTGCATTCCCTATGATAGATTTTAGACTACTATCTTATGGGAAAATGTCAAGTTTTAGTTTAAATTAAGTGTTGTGTCGGACCTCTTGCAGAGGGACCACCAAAATTTTTATTGGCAAAAGAAGTTTGTTCTTTTTTGAAATGATTTCAAATATGCGAAAAAAGTGAATGAAAAAGCAATCTTACATTATTTATTTGGCTTTTATGATTGACAAGAGGGGTTTCCCCGTTGTAGTTTTCAAAAGTCATTAGATTTCATTGATTTTATTCATTCTTGCATATGCATGTTGTCTAGAACTTTCCTCAAAATGTATTTCAAACAAAAAAATAGATTTGACTTGACATGAAAGATGAACTTAGGCCCTTTTGGCTAGCCAGTCTATCCCAAATTTTCCCTCCAAATAATATGATCTTAGTCAACCTCATCAAGCTTAAGCCATGTTCTTTGGTTACCATGTTTCATACCATGAACATTTATAACTCTCTATCTTAACACCCTCATGTCTCCCTAGTTTCCAAATGACTCTGATGTAGGCTAAAAGCCTATGTTTGTGGAAGAAAAGGAGAAAAAGAGAATGAATTGTAAATGTAGGAAAAAACTTATGTTTTGGAATCCATGCAAACAAATTGAAACAATGAGGTTTGAGCTAAAAACATAGAGCACCATGACCTAAACATTGGAAAGCATTGAAAGAGTCATGAATGAAGAGAGAAAACAAATTGTGGGTGCTAGCTCATTGTATGCACGTACCTCTAATTGAAAAAAGAATAGAAGTTAAAACAAGGTAATGTTTTAACAAGAAATAAATAAGGTGGAAAGAAAAACTTTAAAATGTGAGCGGTAAGCTCAAGTAAAAATAAATGGAAGCATAAACAATGACACCCTACCTTTTCCCCAAGCCTAAGCTAAACCAAAAATTCGTTACTCATTTTAAGCTTTTTCAATCGACATTAGTGGAGATCTACATACAGGGCAAGCCTATGGGTCAATGTGTGTAGACTTGAATTATTTTGTGGGAGTGAGTTTTCTAACATGATCCATAACCCCTTGAATTTATATTCTTAAATGTGTGTGTTATTCTCTGTTATATAAGTGGCACTACATCCTTCATAGGAATTGTGAAGCGAGCCACATTTATAATGAGGAAGCTACGACATTTAGGAACTTTCACTTTCTTCTTACTCATGTTTGTGCGATATAGTTCAACTCTATAAAAGTTTCTTCTTAATTGTTCTTACGCGTGTCTTTTCAGATAATGCCTCTATGAAAAGATGTTCGACATCCTACTAGGAATAATGATAATCCTCAAGGTCCAAAAGCTTCAAATGCAATAGAAGTGAAACCCCCTCAGGGAGATGTCACCAATGTTGAGTTCATGAATTCTATTCGGATATTGACTCGGGTTCTAGCAAATTAGGATGGTCAACAAAGAGTGGGTTGTCAGGATGTGGTTGACATATATAGAATCCGTGAGTTTTTGAGAATGAATCCCTAGAGTTCATAGGGTCGAAGGTCAGTGAGGATCCGAAGAACTTTGTGGAAGAACTTAAGAAAGTGTTTGAGGTCATGCGTGTTGCTGATGTAGAGGGTGTGGAGTTGGCTTCTTATCAGCCTAATGATGTCCCGAGGATATAGTATGATCTGTTGAAGAAGAACATGGCATATGGGGCACCACTCTGAGTTGGGATGTGTTTCAGAATGCTTTCTTTGGGCATTTCTTTCCTTGAGAGCTAACGCAAGATAAGGTGAGAGAGTTCCTGAATCTGAAATAGGAAGTTATGAGTGTGGAGGAATATAGACTCAAGTTTACTCAGCGGTCCCACTATGCTCTAGAGATGGTGGTGGATATGAGGAGCATGATTAGTTTGTTCGTGTGAAACTTTGGACAAGCCAAAAAGATTGATACCATTGACTTGAGATGCTTTATTGATTTGGTTAAAAAAAAGGTTGTCCCAGAATTGTGCTAAAATTGATTTGTTAAAACCTTTGATCATGTGCTCAGTGAATATTTTGTCAAGGACAAGCAATAGTTAAAGTTTGTGGGTTTGATGAGCTCGTATTTTACCGACTCATTGGACACAAATTCATGAGTTATTTCCTTGTTTTAATGTTAATTGAAAGGGTTTTAGGCCTTATTTCCCTTGTATGCAGGCATACTTTGGTAATTCAAGATTGATGGATTTGAAGCCAGTTAGCACTAAAACACACTAGCGGTAGAGTTGGCGTCCTGCACAATCCAAAGGGCGTCTCGCTGGCTAAATGCTAGCTTAAATGGAGTTTTGTTTGTCTTATTACAAGTGTGAACTTGGAGCGGTATAATGACTTATTGGCATTCACCAATCCCAGTGTAGAAGCTTTTGATGAGAGATGAAGTGAGGAGGCGACTGGTGCTCGACTTTCTTTTATTAGCATTTAGTTGATCCAGAGCAAGTCTGAATTTATAGAAAAATAATTCTTCCTTTTTAATGCTCAAAGGATAGAATAGGGATTTGTGCAATCATGTAGTTTTATCTTCTTCCCAATGAGGGAAATATGTAATAGACAAGACTTTTATGTTATATAGATAGAGTAAGAAAGTAGATAATAGAGTAGTGAAAACTTCTTAGATGGTAAAGCAAGAAAACTCAAATTTGAGTCAGAGTTTAGAATTCAAGTTTTCCTCATCAATCTATCTTGGAATGGAACTTTTTTTTTACTAGTACTGTGTGCATTTAATATTTTAAAAGAAGCTAAGCCCACATTTAGGGGTGTGTGTGGTAGATGGGGGATGTAACGCTATGATGAGTATTGATTAATCAGTTTTAATATTGATTGTATTTCATAGATATATTGTTTTCTTGAAGTTTTAATTTGAAAATAATGGTCTCAAACATTGATCGAGTTCTCTAACACGATTTTGACTTGGGAAAACTTAATGGAGTTATTTAATATTTAGTAGTGAGGACTTGATGAAATTTACTCTATAGGTTTGAGCTAGGGATGGGATAATCTGAGTAGTTTCACATTTAATTATTTTGAACTGGAATAGTATATCTACTCAAGCTTTGTTTGGTGTTTTATTGGCAAGGATCTTGGAGTTCAAAAGAACCCAAGAGATATATGTTTGATAGTTAGGAGAATAGCTACACTATTCATGTATCAATCAATTTTATTTGGTTAATTTTTACCTATTGGAGTTGAGATTCCTATTGGTATGCACACACCCCTAGTCTTTTCCAACATGTTTAGATCTTATTTATGTTAACTCCTTGCTTTGTAAATCTTGTTGAAATATTAGTTGTTAGATAAAACCCCCCATTTTCTTATACTTGTTCTTGTTAAGATTTTTTTATTATGTTTGAGTGGTGAAAGCAATAGAAGAGGAACCCCGTATACCAATCCTTGAGGTTCGACCCCGACCTTATACGTTGGTATTTGTTTTGCATACAACACTCTATGCTTGAAATACAGGACATAGTTGAGCGTTTATAAAAACCTTAAATTTCCTAGAACCATAAGCTACGTTATGTTACATTAATACAAAGCCAAGACAAATTCTATAGGCATCACAATACACAACAAAATCATCTTGTAAAGTGAAAACAAGTTTTGGAGTAAGTCTAATCTTCAACTTTTGAAAATTCTTATCACAAGCTTTGGACCACTGAAATTTCACTTTATTCTTAGTCAAGGTAGTTAAAAGAGAAACAATAGAGGAAACAAATTCCACAAACCGTCTATAGTAACTAGATAAACCCTAGAAACTCCTAATATCCGAGGTAGAAAGAGGTATAAGCCAGTTCTTAACTATCTCAGTCTTTTTAGAATAAACTTGAATACATTCTCCTTGTACTATACGTCCAATAAATCCTACCGAAATAAAATTCACATTTGCTAAACTTAGCAAACAATTTACGACCCTTGAGAACTTGCAAGACAATCCTTAAATTATCGGCATTCTAATCCTCATTTCGAGAATAGATCAAGATGTCATATATGAACACAATGACAAGCTTATACAATTACTGTTTGAACACCCTCTTCATAAAATCCATAAAATTTGCAGGGGCATTCTTTAGTCTAAAAGACATAAGAAAAAATTTGTAATGACCATACTGAGTCTTGAAGGTTGTCTTGAGATAATGATAGTTTGATCTAAGGTCTATCTTTGAAAAGAAACTAGCATCTTAAAGTTGATCAAACAACTCATCAATCATTGAGATGGGCTACTTATTCTTGATTGTGACCTTGTTCAATTTTCGATAATCAATGCACATTCCTAGAAAATAATATTCATTACGAACAATGAGAATAGGAGCACCCCATGGAGAAATACTGGCTCTAATGAAACCCTTATCCAAAAGGTCCATCAATTGATCTATATACTTCGTAAGCTTCAGTGGAGCTATTTTACAAAGAGGAATCGAAATAGGTTGGGTATCGGGAAGACGGTCGATTCAAAAGTCAATTTTCCTTTTTGTAGAAACATTAAGAAGATCAACGCAAAACTCATCCGGAAACTCATTCCCAATAAGAACTGACTGAAGAGCTGGGGCATTAGAACTGGTATCCCTAACCCAAACAAAATGATAGTTCAACTTGCCTATAGGTGTTGAAGTACTGCCCTTCCATTCAATGATTCTGTAACTACAACCGATTAAGGCATAACAAGCATGAAGTCAATACATACAAACAATAACATCAAAATCAAGAATATCTAACTTTAATAGGTCAACTAAGGTGATTTTATGAAATACTGAGATCGAACAACTTTTGTAAACCCATTTAGCCAGAACTGAATCACTGATAAGAGTAGAGACTAAGAAGGGTTAGATATGATTACGGGACTAACACTAAATTTCATAGCAACATAAGAAGCCACGAAGGAATGTGTGGCTCCTTGATCTAACAAGGTATAAACATCAAACTGAAAGACTCATAACATACAAGTTACCACATAAGGGGAATCCTTTTGATCCTATCGAGTCTGAAGAGCATAAACCTATTTTGAAATTGTCCGCCACCAGAGCTAGATGAAGTAACATGTTGAGTCTGGCGATGTAAAGAAGTATTAGGTTGAGCCTATTGACGAACATCTCTATTCTTGATAGCAACTGATGGATAATCCCTCAATATGTGACTAGTCTTACAACATCCATAATAACTAACGGTACCATCCAAACACTCTATTGGATAGCTTTTTCCACACTTTTGACATGTGGGGAAATAGCGTCCACTAGAAGCATTACCCTATGGATTATGGTGTGACACCCTATCTTTGTTGAAATTAGGCACCAGAGAACTAGTAGAACAAAGGGTCATCGCTAAATACCTCCGCTAGAACTAAGAATGACCACCACCATTAGATCTTTGATAAGAGTAATCACAACTATCAGTCTGATCCCCTTTAGTCTCCCTAGAACTCTCCTTAAGCTTCTCTTCCTTGATTCATTGAGCATGCATCATTAACCTAGAAATATCCAACTCTTTAATCAACATGTCCGATCTACCCTCAATCACAACCATCTCTGAGACACCCAAAATGAAATTGATCATTTGGGCTCTGGAATCAGCCACCATAGCAAGAGAAAACTTGGAGAGTTGAGTGAATTTCAAGGTATATTCTTTCACACTCACGTTGCCTTGCATCAATTTAATGAATCTTGAACCTTTGCTTCTTTCATCTCAAGAGGGAAGAATCAATCTAGAGAAGCACCTTTAAACTTATCTCTATACAATGGATCCGCATCAATAGCTTTTCTTCTTTCCATTGCTTAAACCAAATCTGAAGTACTCCTTTCAACTGCTAGACAACCAAATATGCACTCTTAACGAAAGTAGTACGTAGGATCTCGACAATATTTTAAGACCCTCAACTACTAGGCCAAAAGGTCAACTAGAATTGGAGGTGCTTCTTGCTCCACAATCTGATTCCTTCTCAATGGAACTCTTCTCGGAGGCATGATTCCGTAAACTTATAGAACATCACTTAGAAGGAAACCCTATAAAGTTCAACTGTATCGCTTAAATAAGAGTATGAATATTGTGAAGTATTTCTTAAATGCTTACTAGCCTCTCATTCATGAATGCGGCGTGCTTCACACTCATAAATAAGACTTTACTTAACACGACTTTCACACACCCTAAGACACTTGAACTTAATGCTCTGATACAATGCTTGTCACAATCTAAGACTACCCCTAGATGTGACATAGTGCCTAGAGACATGAGTGACCCTAAGCTAACCACATGGCATAGCATGAAAAAGATAACATAGATAACTAAAATTATATTAAAAGTAGAATAAAGTCTCACATGACTAACATAACATAAAAGAGAAATCTGAATACAATTAATAATCTGTGGAATACTAACGTCTTAAATAGACTCTAACATAAGTGTGTCTGTAGGACGAATCCGTAGCTCACTCAAACAACCTCAAAACTAATAAAGAAGTTTAAAATGAACATGAGATATCGTAAGTAGTATGTCCTGGAACTATGGTGACTCACCAAAAAATGTAAGGCTGATAAGATTCTATATTAACCACGAGCCTAATATGATGCGTCAAAACCTGCATTATGAAATATTATAGGCAGAAAAGTATTTAGTCAATACACAAAATGTACTGCATATGGGAAATTCAATAAACATGACATAAGAACATGATAAGTCTGTAAAACATGATAATGCAATGATCAAGTAAACATAACATGAAAAATGATGATATGATTCTTAAAACATTGTATAAGGTCATGCCATCTTTTGAAAATCATAACATATGTGGAAGATATCGTCAACCGACATAAACCATATGAGCTAAAACATGGATATAAGTGTTCTCCTCCCACACTAAAAAATGAGAGTGCCCGAATTGCAAAGGTAAAGACCATTAGTCTAAGCTAAGATGGATCCACTAGCTAAAGTCTGTAAAGACTAAGTCCTACTAAAGCATGTAGTTCTGGAAAAGGAATTGGTACCAAAGGTCTCATACCTCTACTAATGGGTAAGCCTTCATCCCTAGGTCCACTCGGTGCTAAGTAAACTCCCAACAGAAAACATGCATAATTATAGAAAATACTGAGAATCTAGTAACATTGAACCATTCATGAAAATCTTATATTATGAGTAGATCCTTAAAATCATGATAACATCAAATAATCTAAGACACTTTTTTTGAAAACATCTAAATTATGATAATCATATAAACTGATTGTTACATTAACTGGAATCATCCATTGTTCCTAAAAAAATATGTTCATAAAGTTGACATGTAAAAATAGCATAATCGTGATAATGAAAATACTTTCATGTCACGGGTTCATGAAAATATCATTGAAATCACTGTATTATAATCAATTTATACATAATAATATCATTCATGGAGGGAAAACATAAATTTAATAAGAACCCATAGTAAATCATGAAACTCTAGAATCTAATAAGATCATTATTTGAGAAATTGACATTTCTTTGGGACTCAATGGGTGTATAAAACGCATTGATGAAGTTACCACATATCTTGATTGAAACCATAGGGGAATTGTTCAATGGAGACTTGAGATTTTGGAGCCCTAGATTGCTTGAGGGAGAAGACCTTTGAGAGAGGAAATTGGAATTTTGCAGAATAAGAGTGAATGGGGTGGTTAGGGTTCATATGAGTCATTTATAGTCTTCAAAATAAGCCCAAAACAACATAGTAAGAGTAACCCTCACTTTAAAATTGTATGAGGACCTTTCAATGAGGTCTTCACAAAATGTACAACCCTTCACAATCCATGAAGATGCTCGTGAACATAAGGGTGAACTAGGTTTCTGAAGGTTGGTGTCTATTGACCCATCTAGTGTCTGTGTAACCTTCCATGAAGCGTACCACTGTATGTGAAGGACAAGGTCTCATGAGTTATGAGATCCAACTAATATGAGTGCTTCTATGAACCATATACCGATTCACGGGCTGAGTATCTCCTCATAGAAGTCATAGATCCTGAATTCTTTGGGGTGGGTTTCATGGGTGATTCCACGGTGCGTGGTAGCTTGCACAATCCATGGAAGAGGTTGTGATAACCCTCTACACTTTTTCCCATTTTTGAGCTAGGGTCTATAGATCCCTTCACGAGTCATGGTCCCTATCATATTTCATCTGAGCCTCCCAACACATGATCTGATCTTAAGTACTTCTTAGGTATTATAGGGACACTTAGGCTCAACGCCTATAATAGATTTAACCCATGTTTCTTCATTGACATCAACTATCACTTTAGGAGGTTCAGTCCCATTCTTTATCAACATTGATTTTGTCCTTCTCGGACAACTCTTTCTCAACCATCTCATGAATATATTCATCAATCCATAACTCCTCATTAACTTATTTGTTAGACCAATCAATTTTCATCACTTTTGGTTCTCTAAGTATCTTTCCACTCATCGTGATTATTGTCATACAATGGAAATCATTCTTATTGTTTGGGAGAGTATCACTTGGGAGTGTTCCCTTTACTCTTGGATTCATTTGAGATAATAGATGGTTCATTTTTCTCTAAATGTTTGAGTAAAGCAGATTGAGAACTAATCGTTTGAGTCATGTTTGAAACATCAGTTTTTAGTTCTTTGACCACATTGTTTGGTAGACTCTACTCTTTTTAGAACTCTATTAAATATATCCTTAGTATTGGAACTATCGAGGTCACTTACACTAACTTGAGTATGGGTAGCATCGTATTTTTGGGGAGACACATATGGATTTGAACTCTGATATTTGTACCTATCGTCTCCTCTAGCTCTATCTGTCTTGCACCATTGTTTTTTTCGATCTCTCTATTTACCATCTCAACACTTCAAACCTTGATTCTCTTCTTGAGGATGCCAAGGGCCTTGGTTGGTCCCTTGATACCCTGGTCGATAACCTGGCCCTTGGTTTGACAAGTATATAATGTCCTCAACAAATGAGACATAAGCAACCTCTCTTCAAGTAGAACTCCACTTTGTGCTCCAATGGACTTCACATTTTTAGTTCTGGCGCCTATATATGCTTTGCTAAGAGATCAGTGTTTGTCATCACTATAGCCATCTATTCATCTTTTTCCTCTTATTTCTTTATCGTATCATTGGTCAATGTTGAAGCGACAAAACTACCACCTTTTTCTCTATCGAACGTATGCAACACCATATCGATTTTTTTAACAACTAGAACAGGTTAGCCTTCGTTCGCCACATTGGCCTATCAAAGTTGGCGAAGGCTTCTGTAACCTTAGAATCATTATGCTATTCGACCGAACTAGTTGGCTCCGCGTCCACCAAAAGTTGGTAACATTCATCACTGTCAGTTGGACAACTTTTAGGTTATTACGCCTCTTCGGATGACAATAAATAAGGGGAAGTCAACCGTTGCCTCTAAAAGTTCATTTTATTAAGAGAGATAATAGCTTGAGGATAAGTCACATTTATACAAGATCCTCCCACCAAGTTATTCCCTACCCCTTGAGTCACTTCATATCATGCATGATAGAAAAATTTGAGCAAAACTTACTTGGATAACCCATTTATTTGAAAGTTCTTGCCTATCGCACTACATCAATGCGAAGTTAGTTCCATAATTAGAGTAAAACATGCTCACAAAACCCATGTATTTAGAATGTTTCAAGAATATTTGGACTTTCGTCAATTGAAGTGGGTAGTTGGAGTCATTGCAATAGACTCTCCCTAATGGAAAGAAAATGGTACTGAAATAATGCCGACTCCTAATTATGAAGGTACAAACCAAGTAAACTTAATAGATACCAGCACACCATGAAGATGAACCAAATGGTGATAGAGGTAAGAGTGATTCAGGCCCATGAAGGGTGCAATGAGATTTGGGTGGCGGGACAAGCTTAGCCCAAGGTATATTTGGCTTTTCTGAGATACTTCAGATAGTTGGATTTGTTGCTTATGAGTTAGCTTTGACTATTATGTTCTCATCTATCCACCCATTCTTTCATATTTCGATGTTGCGGCGGTATATTCCTAATAAGTCGCATGTGCTTGATGCGGTTGAGTTGGATGATCGCTTGACCTTTGTGGAGGAGCCAGTTGCCATTCTTGCAATACATGTGCGATAGATGTGCTCCAGAGTCATTTATGTGGTTAAGGTCAATTTGAGGCATCGTCCAGTTGAGGCGGCTACTTGGGAGACCAAGCATGATATACGTGTAACACCTCGTATCCTAAACAGACCAACAATTAGATTTCCAGAAGTTGCAAGTGCGATCCACGGTTGCCACCCATAGACCATAGGGTGACCCACAGACCATAGGTGGTGGTCCGTGGATGGCCACCTGCAACCCTTTCCAGAAAAGACAAGAAAATCGTCTAAGGGTCGACTCACTGCCAAACCTACGAACCGTAGGTAAGGCCACGGGCCGTGGTCCTAGTCTGTGGATCGAGACCCCACGACCTTAGTCTCTGAAGCTAGTCGACGATTGACAGGACAGACCATGGGTCAATCCACGGACCGTGGATTAGTCCACAAACTATCGGTCAGTCCGTAAATTGTCCTCGATAGTTTTTACGTTAGTTGTCGTTTGGTCTTTTCCTTATGCGTTGGACCCCTAAACTACGTAGTTTCAGTCAGTTTTAGCCTAGAAACTTAATTAGAACTTACCTTAGTCAACTCATTCTCCAAAAATTCATCAAGTTGAACGAAAAGAAGGAGAAAAAGTCGACCAAGCCCTAGTCCAAGAACGCAGTAGATTTTCATCAGTGTGGAATTCGTTACCAGGTATGTGGGATTTCACTAGTGGGTTCTTTTCACCCATTAGGTCCCTAGATTTCAGTCAGAATCTTGATTCCCTTAATATTATCTAGACCTAGGGTTTCTTGAATGTTAGAAATTGTTGGGTTTTAGTTGTTCGAATGATCCAAATCAGATTACCATATTGTTGTTTAGTTTCTTGCATGATATTCAGAACCCTAGTTGTGTAGATTCATTTAGTTCATGAATTACACATGCTAGGTCAGTCTAAAAAAATATACATGGTTTAGTTTAAGAATGTCACTTTATCAGTTATGATTGTTGCATTTTGAAAGTTTGCATGTTAATAATTGAGCTATCCAGTACTTTAGTATTTCTGTCATAATATTGCTTGTATACATTCTAATTGGGAGTAGGCTTAGACTGAGTGGACTAAGGTTCAGCGTACCCAAATAGTCCAGAACTACATGCCCCTGTAGGTTTATAAGTCCCTTCTGCGGGCATTACATTTTAGTTATCACTCCAGTCATGCCTCTATACCTCTGGCAGGGTATATTGGGTCCTCTCGGTGGGGCGTATACATCGAACTCCATATTTAGCTCATGTGGTTTTATGTCGGTTATTAGTAGCTCCCACAGTCAGATTCTAATGTATTGACTAGGTCAGTTATAGTTCAGTCTCTAGTTTCAGCATGTTATAAACTTGGTCATTGCATTCAGATAGTTCATGTTCAGTATTTTCAGTATAGTATCATGCTCATCTTATATCATTGCTCAGTTATATTCTTTGTTTATTTATGTGTTTATTTAGCTTTACTCTATCCTGCATGCTTAGTACCTTTCAAGTACTGAAACATACTCTGTGCTACATCTTCTTGTGATGTAGGTTCAGGTCCTGAGCTTTCAGATCACGCATAGATCGATTCTCGATCTCCATTTCAGCAACATCAATGGTGAGTCCTCATTCTTCGAGGACGATTGAAATGATTATCTTTTCTACTTTTAATCTTTAGTTTCAATTTTTTCTAGATCTAGCTGGGGCATGTCCCAGTATTTCTAGTCAGTTAGAGGCTTTATTTCGAACATAGTTAGATTCAGTTTTAGCTTTGGAGTTTGATATTTTAGTTGTCATTAAACTCATAGTTCATTTATTCAGATATTAATGGGAATTCCCATCAATTCAGTTTTATGATGTTTCTAGCTTCAACACAATATATCTTATATTCAGTTATATTTAAGTATGTTTATGATATGCCAGCAGGGTTGGCTTAGGGTCACTCGTTATCCTAGGTCCCGCGCCGCGTCCTGGGGGTAGCTTCAGTGCGTGACAAACTTGGTATCAGAGCACTAGGTTTAAGAGTCCTAGGATGTCTGAAAAGCCGCACTAAGTAGAGTCATTATCATGGGTGTGAAGTGCACCACATCTAATGAGAATGAGGCTGCAAAGTGTTTTAGGAAAACTTCAAGTTCTTGATACTCTATTGTGCGTAAGGTATGATCTAATTCCTCGTAGAGCTTATGGAAGGAATGCGAATGCACGCAACGCTAACGCAACTCCTCCAGCCCCAAATCAGGAAGTTTCGAATGCTGAGTTTCAGAACACCATTCAGATTTTGGCTCAGAGTGTGACCAACCAGAACAACCAGAAGGTTCCAGTTCCTGCAAATGCTAGTGGTGGATCAGTGGCAGCCAGGGTTCGTGAGTTTGTTAGGATGAATCCGCCTGAGTTTTAAGGGTCGCAGATTGGTGAGGATCCCTAAAACTTCATAGATGAGGTCAAGAAGATCTTTGGAGTGATGTAAGTGATTGGAAATGATAGGGTGGAGTTAGCATCCTACCAGCTTAAGGATGTAGCTCACATCTGGTATACTCAATGGAAAAAAAACAGGGGAACAGATTCGGCTCCTATCAATTGGTAGTGCTTTAGTGAGACTTTTATGGACAGGTTCTTCCTAAGAGAGTTGAGGGAGGCAAAAGCTTAGGAGTTCATGAATTTGAGGCAAGGTAGCATGTCAATCCAAGAGTATGGACTTAAGTTCATCCAACTCTCCAAGTATGCTCCTCACATGGTTGCCGATTCCAGGGCTCAAATGAACAAGTTTCTATACGGGGTATCCGACTTAGTGAAAACAGAGTGTAGGAATGCTATGTTGCTGGAAATTATGAACATCTCTAGGCTCATGACTCATGCTCAACAGGTTGAGGGAGATAAGCTTAGGGAACAGGCTAAGGATAATAAGAAGGCTAGAGCAGGCAACTCTGAGTATCCGCAACAGAAATTAGGTGGTGGAAATCGCTCGCAGTTTCAGCAAAAGTCTTTAGTTCCAGCACCTTCATAACCTAGTGTTCCATCTTCCATGTTCCAATAGGATCAGAAAGGTAGGGCATCAAGCATTAAGTCTCAAGGGAGTGTTTCAGGCACCAGAACCTACCCAACTTGTCCAAAGTGTGGTAAGAACCATCTGGGCAAGTGTCTTGCATGAAAGGAATGATGCTTTGGGTATGGTTAGTCTGGTCATATGTTGAGAGATTGTCCTTCTGCTAAACAGGGTCAATGAGGCAATAATGGTAGGGCTCAGTCTACAACTTTAGCAGCACCAGCAGGTCGCCAGACTCAGTAGGGTAACTCATCTAGTACAGGTGACGCTCAGTGCCAAAACAGGTAGTATGCTCTTCAGGCTCGCCAAGATCAAGAAGATTCTCCTGATGTGGCCACTGTTATGTTATGAGTCTTTAACATAGATTTTTATGCTTTGTTTAATCCAGGGGATACTATTTCCTTTGAAACTCCTTGTATAGTAGTAAACTTTGGTATCAGCCCAGAAACACTCTCAGAACCCTTCTCAGTCTCTACTCCAGTCAGTGACCCAGTCATAGCTGGACTGGTATACACAAATTGCCCTGTCATAGTCTCTCAGAAATTACCTTCAGTAGATCTTGTAGAGTTAGAAATGGTAGACTCCGACATCATTCTAGGCATGGATTGGTTATATTCATGTTATGCCTCAATCAATTGTAGAACTAGGATCGTTCGCTTTCAGTTTCCAGACAAACAAATCTTAGAATGGAAGGGTAGTAGCTTAGCGCCCATGGGTTGATTCATTTCATACTTTAAGGCCAGAAAAATGATATCTAAGGGTTATCACTATTATCTATTTAGGGTTAAGGACTCAAGCTTCGAAACCCCAACTCTTGAGTCAGTTCCAGTAATGAGTTCCCAAAAGTGTTTCCAGAAGATCTTCCTAGAGTTCCTCTTGAAAGGGAGATCGACTTTAGAATTGATCTCCTTCCAGGTACCCAGCCTATTTCTATTCCTTCTTACAAAATGGCTCCAACAAAGCTTAAGGAATTTAAAGAGCAGTTAAAATACCTTCTAGATAAGGGCTTCATCAGACCTAGTATTTCCCTATGGGGTGCACCAGTGTTGTTAGTGAAAAAGAAAGATAGTTCTCCCAAGATGTACATTGACTATAGGCAGTTGAACAAAGTCACAATCAAGAATAAGTATCCTATCCCCAAGATTGATGACTTGTTTGACCAACTTCAGGGTGCTAGTCATTTCTTAAAGATAGACCTCAGATCCGGTTACCATCAGCTCAAAGTCAGAGATAGTGACATCCCAAAAATAACCTTCAGAACTCAGTATGGTCACTATGAATATGTAGTTATGTCATTTGGACTAATAATTGCTCCTGCAGCTTTCATGAATTTGATGAACAAAGTGTTCAAGCAGTACTTGGACTTGTTCATTATCATCTTTATTGATGATATCCTCATTTACTCTAGGAATGAGGAAGAGCATGCGACTCATTTGAGAGTTGTCTTGCAAACCCTCAAAGATTTCCAATTATTTGCTAAGTTTAGCAAATGTGAGTTTTGGTTGCAATTAATTGCTTTTCTTGGGAAAATTGTGTCTAGCGAAGGGATCCGAGTGGATTCTCAGAAAATATGAGCAGTGAAACAATGGCCTAGACCTACCTCTCCTACAAATATCAAAAGTTTCTTAGGTTATTACAGAAGTTTCATGAAAGGATTTTCATCCATAGCTTCTCCATTGACAAAGTTGACTCAGAAAAAGGTTAAGTTTCAATGGTTAGATGATTGTGAGAAAAGTTTTTCAGAACTGAAAACTAGGTTGACTACAACTCCTGTTTTGACTCTATTAGAGAGTTCAGACGATTATGTGATCTATTGTGACGCATCCAGAGTCGGTCTAGGTTGTGTATTGATGCAGCGATGTAAGGTTATAGCTTATGCTTCTAGACAGCTTAAGGTGCATGAGAAGAATTATCCAACTCATGACCTCGAGCTTGCAGCAGTGGTGTTTGCACTTAGTATTTGGAGACATTACTTGTATGGTGTTCACAGACCATAAGAACCTTCTGTATGTGTTCACCTAGAAAGAGTTGAATCTTTGCCAGAGGAGATGACTTGAGTTCCTCAAGGATTATGATATGAGTGTGCATTACCATCCTAGTAAGGCCAATGTAATAACAGATTCCCTTAGCAGACTATCTATGAGTAGTGTAGCACATGTTGAGAAAGAGAGAAGAGAACTTGCAAAAGACGTTCACATGCTTGCTCATTTGGGAGTTCTCCTTATGAGCATATCTTATAGTGGTGTAACAGTTCAGAATGGATCAGAATCTTCATTGGTAGAGGAAGTTAAGGAAAAAAAAGACAGTGATTCTATACTACTTCAACTGAAAGGTGCAGTTCATCAGCAGAGAGTTGAGGTTTTCTCCCAAGGGGGAGATGGTGTGCTTTGCTATCAGGGTCAATTATGTGTTCCTAAGGTGGGTGAGTTGAGACAACAGATTTTTGTAGAAGCCCATAACTCCTGGTATTCTATTCATCCAGGCACCACTAAGATGTATCATGGTCTGCGGGAAGTCTTTTGTGGAATGGCATGAAAAGGGATATAGCAGATTTTGTGGTTAAGTGCCCTAATTGCCAGCAAGTGAAGGTAGAATATCATAAACCAAGAGGTATGACTCAAGAGATCAACATTACTACTTGGAAGTGGGAAGTGATCAACATGGACTTCATTACAGGTTTACCTCGTACTCGTAGACAACATGACTCCATTTGGGTGATAGTTGATAGAGTTACTAAGTTTGCGCGCTTTTTGATTGTTAAGACTACAGATTCGACGAAGGACTACGCCAAACTTTACATTAATGAGATAGTCAGGTTGCATGGGGTTCCTTTGTCTATCATCTCAGATTGAGGTCCTCAGTTTACCTCTCATTTCTGGAAGTTATTTTAGAAAGGACTTGGTACTCAGATTAATCTTAGCACATCATTTCATCCACAGACGTATGGTCAGGCAGAGCGTACCATTCAGACCTTAGAAGTCATGTTGAGAGCTTGTGTGATCAACTTCAAGGGTAGTTGGGATGATCACCTTCCTCTTATGGAGTTCGCCTATAATAATAGTTACCATTCCAGCATTTAAATGGACCCTTATGAGGCATTATATGGGCGTAGGTGTAAATCTCCAGTCCGTTGGTTTGAAGTAGGTGAAGCCACCTTGATAGGACCAGATTCGGTTCATGATGCCATGGAAAAATTTCAGCTCATTAGAGATAGACTTAAGACACCCTGGAGTCGCCAAAAATCCTATGTAGATGTAAGGAGAAGGGACTTGGAGTTCCAAGCCGATGATTGGGTTTTCCTGAAAGTGTCACCTATGAAGGGGGTTGAAATGACCCAAAAAGTTCTTAAAAATGTGCTTTGGAAGTTACCGGAAACTTGTTTAGCTATATATAAAAAAATTCGTTTCGTTTTTTGAAAATCCGACTTCATATTCTTGTTTAGGGGGTCAAATTGAGTGGGCAATGGGTCTAACCCAAATTTTAGAGCAACCGTATCAAAATCCGAAATTT
>JAJOOR010022305.1:0-49475 GCA_036250505.1 Solanum acaule | reverse complement strand
AATTTTTTGTATTATCTATGTTTGCTAAAAGTTCCGTATATGTTTCGCTTGTTTCCGAATGTTGTTCTAGATCATCATCGTTTATTTCATCAACTCTTATTTCGGGTAGATTATCTTGGTTATTTTCTTTCTTTTTTTTCTGATTCATCTTGTAATTGCAATTTTTCTTTAAATTTATTTATCTCATTTGCTAATTTTGTTTTTTGTTCTTTTTCTTTTTGTTTAATTTCATATATTTCTTTTAATATTGCTAGCTCTTTTTCTAAAGACGAAGAATAGTAGGCTAAACTAGAGCCTTATGTGAGGGTTCTAGAGCTTGATGTGAGGGTTAGAGTCGTAGAAATGACTTCTCGTACTTAGAATGAAGGTTTAGGGTTAAAACATCAAGGTAAAACTCCCAAAGGACCAACCAAGGGTCCTTGAGGAGGACCCTAGCAAAACAATCCAAGAAAGCTGCCCAAGGCAGTGCACCCATGGAGGGACCCACACCCCGTAGGTGGGTCCACTCCCCGTGGGTGAGGGGAGTCATGGGTCAGTTCCAATAACTCCACCCACGGATGACCAGCACACCTCGTGGGTCCACCCACGACCTGTGGGCATGGTCTTGTGGGATAAGATGAGTAGGTTCTTAACGGGGGTGTTCGACTTGGTAGAAAAATAATGTTGTACGGTAATGTTCCTTCATGATATGGATATCTCAGGTCTTATGGTTTATGCCCAACAAATTAAGGAGTCAAAACTCAAAGGAAAAGAATAGGGAGGCAAAAAGGGCTAGGACCGATGATGGGAACTTCTCCAATGCTAAGTCTGATGGACAAGGTAGACCTAAGTTTAAACAAAGGTATTCCGAACAAGATTCTCCCAATACCCCTAGGTTTAACGAAGAGAAAGGTAGTGGGTCTCCATTACCTAAGCCTACTTGCACCAAGTGTGGGAGAAATTACCATGGTAAGTTCCTAGCCAGCACGGAGGGTTGTTATGGTTGTGGAAAGAGTGGGCACAAAAATGAGAGATTGCCCGGTGCTTAAGGCTAAGGGAAGGGAGGATAAGAAAGTTTCCACTAGTGGCTTGGATGAAAATTCTCAAAAGAAGAGTAGGTTTTATGTCCTCCAAGGTAGAAGTGAACAAGAGTGACCTCCCAATGTTGATACCGGTATGTGTTTTATGCTTTACTAAATTCCGGTATTGTTTGGTCTTTTGTGACTTTATATGTTAAGACTTTGATGTTGTCTTGAGTATGAGTGGGCTACATTATTGTCATGTGTTATAGATAGTAGAGCCCTACTTGACCATTTTGAGCTTTGGGTATGTTGGTAAAGACTTGAGGAATATGGTGTTTAATTAATGCCTAAATGTGTAGTAGTGCATTGAGTAGCCTTGTCTAAAGAGTTGTAATGTAATTCACCTTGGTTTAGAATCCTCTTGTGTGAAGGATATGAAAGTTTAGTGATGATTTTCTCTGACCTTAGAATTTAAAGTATTGGTGCTTAGAAAGTCCACCTAGGCTTACTCCCAAGGGGGAGATGGTATGCCTAGATAGCAAGGTCATTGTGTGTTTATGAGTGGCCATTATTTCTTTATATGCATGTTCATGAAAAAACTTAGGTCTTGATAGAGATGACTTATGTGCATTGTTTTTCCTCATGTTGTAGTGCATTATGTATAAGTTGCCTATAGACTTCGTGAGATGAATAGATGAGCATGCCTTAGTTTGGGAGTTAAAAGATTCCTCCTTGAACGAATACCTTTTTAGAGTAGATTGCATATATGCTCCATGAGTGTATGTTGAGCATGTTTTAGCTAGGAGATGGTAGTTCCTCCTTGAATATGAGTAAATATAGAATTTCATGTATTTCGGGTTATTAGATGTAGTTCCTACTTCCTTGTGTTGCATTGAGTATGTTTATCTTGGAGTTGAAGTTCTCCTCCTTTGTTTATGTGCATTTAGATGAGTTGCATGCATGATGGGCTGCTAGTCTAGAGTCGTTTCCTTTAATAAGTGTTTAGAATCATCATTCGAGGACGAATGTTCCCAAGGAGGAGATATTGTAACACCCGGAAACTAGTAGGCTAAACTAGAGCCTTATGTGAGGGTTCTAGAGCTTGACGTGAGGGTTGGAGTCGTAGAAATGACTTCCCGTACTTAGAATGAAGGGTTTAGGGTTAAAACGTCAAGGTACAACTCCCCAAGGACAAACCAAGGGTCCTTGAGGAGGACCCTAGCAAAACAGCCCAAGAAAGCTGCCCAAGGCAGTGCACCCATAGAGGGACCCACGCCCCGTAGGGGGGTCCATGCCTCGTGGGTGAGGGGAGTCGTGGGTCAGGGTTCCAGTAACTCCACCCACGGATGACCAGCACGCCCCGTGGGCATGGTCTCGTGGGTGAGGCAGTGTGGTCCTTTAAGTCGGTTTAAGTGATGACTTAGGGAACTTTCTAGAATTAATTTGTTATTAAGTGGTGTCATTTTATTAGTATTTAGACAACCTATATAAAGCTATTAGAACCTTAATGAAGTGATTCCAAATAATTATTTCAATTCACCAAAAGACACCCAATTCCCTACAAGAAATTCTCTCTCTAGAAAAATCAAGAAGAAGAGAAGAAGAAGAGAATCAAGCTAGGTCAATACTCATTGTTGCAAGCTTAGTAAGGATTTATATCCAAGGTATGATAGCTTATTCATTTATGGATTTTTCCATCTATGGAGTCCCCTAGAAATCCCCCAATTGTGAAGATGAAATCCCCAATTCAAGTTAGGGTTCCTTCTAATATTGTGGGTTAAGTTGAGTATGAATCCAATTGAGTGGATATTGATTGTTTATGATTGAATTAGTAGTGAATCATGTTATTATGATGATATTATATGTTTTCCATGGCTAACCCTAGTTTAATTGATGAAATTGTAGTAATGTGGGTTTATGCCTTGTGAAGGGAAATTGAGGATTTACAAATGATCTTCTAGAATTGATGACATGTATAGTAATTGTTCAAGAATAGAAGCATATAGACATGAATTGAATTAAAATAATGTATATGTGATGGATCATGACTAGTAAAGCTTGAGATTGAACCTTTATGATGATATATGACTAGAATCACTTAAGAATGAAGTATGTGATTAGAATGCCTTGAAATATAGGTATGTATGATGATTGTAAGAAGTAAAGCTTTGAGAGTAAGGCTTGTAGTCATGAATGTAGAATTCTAGGGCTTTGAGATTAAAGTTAACAGGTTGAATTATGCTTGTAATGGCTTTGAGAGTGAAGCCTATATGAGAATGGTAGACTAGTAGATATCATTGTTGAGGAAGGACTCTACCCACCTCATCTACCTTATGAATGATTGAATGCATAAAGTGATAGAATCACTTGAAACATAGATTGGTTGTCAAGGACATCCCTCCATGAGTCATGAGTTAAGTAAGGCTTAATAATTAGTCTAAGGGGTGTATGCTTGGCCCTAATGGATATTGACAATGAGAAGGGAGTTCACACATAGTCGGGTTCGGGTCTCCAAGAAGAGAGTATGCTCACACCTAGTTGAGTCTGGGCTTCCAAAGTAAAGGGGGAACTCTTACATAGTAGAGTTTGGGTTTTCCCAAAAGTAGGTCTCATGAGATGGAAGTGTTCACATAGAGAATTCGGGGTTTCTAATAACAATCTCCTTATCCAATGAACTAAGACATACTTGAAAAGGTATCTCCAAGTGTTCAAAAGCATAATGAACTTAGACATGCTTAATGAAGTATCTTGTAGTGTTCAAGTTAATAATGAACTTAGACATGCTTAATGAAGTATCTCATAGTGTTCAAGGTAATAAAGAAGAGGAACTAAGATGGACTTAAAAGAAGTACCTCCTAGTGTTCCAATGCTTTAAAAGAGGGGCTAGTCCCTAACCAAGAAGTATGCGTATGAGGACCTAAAGTGGTACTTAGTATGGATAGGATTATGGAGTCTTATTCATGCATTGCACATGTATGACTTAAGGTTACGTAGAAAGTGTTTCTCTTATATGATGTATGTTTAGATAGGATTGTGCTATAGTTGCCTTCCTTGTTATGATAGACTAAAGGTGAGAGGTTCCATTGTCTATGAGAAATAAGCTAAGGATAATATCCAAGATGGTAAGTATGATTATGATGACTTAAAAGTTCTACTTAGTGTAGGTGGGATTATGGGGTTTCATCCATGCATTGCACAAGTATGCTTTGAGGTTACTTGAGAAGTAGTTCTCTTATGATATGAAAGACTAAGGATTAACTAATGCTTATATGATGCCTATGTTGGAGATTATGCTTATGACTATGTTATTGTCTCTTATGCTTATAGTTTATGTTTCTTGAAGTATCTCTTATTATTATGGCATAAGGCTTACGTTGACTAACCCTTATGTTATTCTCTTATGATGTTATGCTAGCTATCATATTTAGTACTTTTGTACTAACGCATACTCTTGCCTACATTCTCATCAAATGTAGGGTTCGGTGATTTTGAGTTCCATTCTTGGGGATAGGTTTCTAGAAGAGCAAGGAGTTAAAGACTTGGTGAGTTCTCATAGCACCAAGGATAAAGTCACCGTTTCCTTTATGTCTTCCTTTTATATTTTGAGACTATTGTATGGGTAGTGTCCCAAGAGTTATTCAAAGTTGTTTTAGATGGTTTGATACAAGTGGAGTAGGACTTCGCTTTGCTTTTATAAAGACTTTGATTGTATGGAAAATGTTTTAAAATTTCCGCACTTTTCTATTATCTTATGTTATGATATTCTAAGTGGCTTACATTGAGTCCTTCGGGGTTCTATGTGTCATGTTACATCTAGGGTGTATCTCTGGGTCGTGACAACAGAAGGCACTCACAAGATTAGGACCACACAACATCAAGTTCACCAATGATAAATATATGCAAAACAATGAAATGCAATGTCAAGTATAGTGATGCATGTCTAACCTAATGATACATACCCGCTGTCTCTCAGTTTGGGACCCGTGGGATACATATATGTCCATGCATCTGTTGCAGCGTGCGAAATGACCCTCGATAATAAAATCCGTCATGACGTGCGACATGTCCCTCGATAATAGTATCCATCGCGGCACGCGACACGTCACTCGATAATAGTATCAGTCGCGGCGCGTGACACGTCCCTCGAAATGGTACATCCTCTTTAATTTCTTATTCTTCCTCAATTCACATAAGACTTATCACAACCATGTCTCAGAACCAATGTAAATGATATGTTCACATAAATAATGAGGAGATGACCATTTTCATAATAATGCACAATTCACAACAATACAACCGTGATACAACATCAACAATGAGTCAATAAGCCTTTCAAATCATTCTCAATACATCACACACCAACAATTAATCACATTGCCTTTTATTACCCCTTTTTCGTCATTAGAACTATTCAATATGGACAAGTCAACCCATCACCAAGTCCCATTACTCCTCAACACATACCACAAGAAAATACACGATTCTATACACTTAACAAGGGTTTAGAAATTCACTTGCCTCAAACAATTGAATAATTACTCTAAGACTTTAGCCTTCTTTTTTTGTTTGACTTCCAAATCAATGCAATCTATTCAAATAAATAACCACAATAGGAATTCGAAACTAACAACCCATATTACTATATGTCAAAATATATAATCAAGTTCTTAAATCTTGATGCCAATTAACATGTCAACTCTTTCAATTGTCTCCAAATTTGATGCCTAGGGAAGTCTCAATTTATCCAAACACTACAACCTTAATAGTTTTCATGTAATATAATACACCCAATTTTTAATTACATATCACAATATATCAAAACTTGAATCATAATATGATAACCATAACAAAATTCAAAATCAAAGTCAAATTACGTGATACTGCCTAAACCACCGAACTCAGAATTAATCCATAAATCTTCTTGTACGAATAAAATCTACTAAATGATAACTTATCCTACAAATTATCACCTCCTCTAATCATTACCTCATTATTAACCCATTATCCCATCATGTGAACTCATCAATAGCTATCAATAATTTAACCAAAATTTGATCTACCAAGATTGTGGTTATAACATCTTTTAAGAATATTACACGTATTCAATTTCTTTCCACAATTTCCAATGCCATTATAATAATAACAATAACATGACTTCATTCCATATGCAAAATTTCATATATTAAGATGTTATTAATACTAACCTGATGCTAGTCGCAGTCATTCTGGAATGTGCCTGAGTTTCAAGCGACTACTCTTTTTATTATGACCAAAATTTAATAAATCCCTTATAATTTAATTCAGTACATGGATCAAGTGATATAGAGTGTTAAATTAATTATGAACTTGGCCTACTAATCATCAATTAAATAAATTAATTATTTAATAAATATCCATCAATCAAATAACTATAGTTATAGAATAGATCAAAATTCTCAACAACTTCACCAACTAATTAGGAATGACTCGGGGCAACAATCAGAAGTGGTAAAATGGTAATTTTACAAAAAAATTTAAAAAATGACCTTTTGGGTCATTATATTATCCACCACTAAAAATCATGTTCGTCCTCGAACATAAGGAAGAAGAATGAAGAACAATCGACCTTACCAAAAGCCCAAGGTATGATCTTCCAGAGTCGGTGTTCATCTCTCCAACTGAGCTCCTTCTTAAGACCATTCTATCAAGAATAACTACTAAGAGCTTGAACTTTCGAATCAAAATTTGACAGAACTACAAATCAAGAGTGATTATCAAGCCACAAACTAACTCATGAACTCAATCTAAACTCAAACACATTGGACCTTAACACAACCATCATGACAAATATTTTCTCACATAACCAAGATAACCTTCTGAATCAACACTGACTACAACCAGAAATGAACCTGAATCAAACATCATACACTCAAAATGCACAAACCATCACTAATCATATTAAAATTCCCTTCTCATAACATAATTTTTTCACGAGCTTAAGTTATAAAAAATTGATCTTTAGACATCGGGTACTCATAAGGGAGAATCAAACTTATTTAACCCAAAGAAGAACAAGATCAAGTAACCACCCAACAAGCGGTACACCCCAAGACGCAAAACCTTTAACAACAGTAATTGTAACTGTTTAAGAAAGCTCTTCTATAAGTTTTCATAACCAAGGTTATACGTGTAGAACCAGTGGTATACTTCTACTATCCCAAACAACACTAAATTTTTCATAACTGAACTGACCGAGTCTGCACAAGCATACTATCTTACCAAAAGGACATCACATGATCGGTACACCTGATCCACCACTAGAAATTCACCTCCAGAAGTGAAACATGCCCGTGCATAGGTAGTGAATCATACTCTAGACCATGTCCAGAACGAAATAGGTGGTCACATAAGAATGTATAGAATCAATGTCGAATAACACAAGATACTCCTTCCATGGTGTCCATATCAAATATTTCCATTCATTTGACACCATCTCTTTGATTGTATTAGCTACTCACAATCCACCACTTTGGTCCCCATTACGATTGTACCCATACTCAATTTATTAGACCCCACATACTCTTCACAACATTCCATTGAAGCCCATAATCTAATTACTAAAACACATTATAAAAACTTCGACCATTTACATTACTCTCAAATCGTCACTAGTATCAAAGTCTTCTTAGCAAACACATTGTTGCCTACAAAATTTCTGAACTATGGCTTCCTCTCTTTCCATTTAAACATCCCATGATAGACATGAGTCACACCCAAGACTTATATCACTAATTTCAAATCTAAAAATACTTTCCCATCGAGGTACAATTATTGAATCACACCCAATGTCAAATTCATGCAATCATTCACATACCAAGTTTCAACTACCATTCAAACCATCATATACCTCATTCAAAAACTTAGAGAAATTCTTGGTCACTCCAATAATTTTGTATACTATAAGCTCATAACCTCTGCTCATCATCAAATGTCTGTGTAAAACATCATAACAATCTGTGTAGTCCCATCAATAAAGTCATTTCACTCTTCTTAAAATCCTCAATAACAATGTTAAAATGTAGGTCCATACCTTTGCACATCCATAAGTCACCTACCATAATTTGAACATTCTAGCCCCCACACAACAACACAAAATCTTCCACACATCTCTGTTTGTCACCCAAACCACAACTCAATCTTCATAAAAGTTGATGATAAACTCTTAGTCAGTCTGTACCGAACTAATTCACATTGCATAGTCATATCTGAACTCAAAGGTGAAAATCCATAAAACCTTCAATTTCGAACCAAAGGTCTATACTAGATGCCTTATTCCTTCCCCTTTATTAGATCCTTCCCATGACACAACTCCTGAATACCTTGAACTCTTTAATATACCAAACTATTTTTCCTTTTGCTACCTCGCTTACCAATATTATCCTTTGACTAACAACCGATGACATTTTACCTTATACTCTAAACAAAAGCTTTTAAGTGAAACCCTTCCTTCGATTCTTTAACAATCAAAAGTAACCAAATTTACTACTCAAATTATGCACAAGTCCTTCCAAATGCTCAATGCTCAATGCTCAATGCGATCAATCATTTCTTACCTTACCAATTAATACCTTGACAAAACATACTACCACGAACATGGACTCACAATGAAAAACTTGAATTTTGATCGCAACCTTGTAACACAATCCCATTATCTATCAACACTAGCTCATACATTGAAGATCTTTATGAATTCACGTATCTTAGCCTATAATTGATCGTCTCCCAATTGATCTTACTGTATCCTTCGTTAAAAATCCAACCGTACCAGTTACCAAACTCGAAACCATAAAAGATCCTATCACCACACTCAAGTCAAACGTCTATAGACTTCTTTCTTAAATCTTATCCAATAGTTTTTAACCCATATAAATTACACGAACACTATCATCATAACTAGAGCAAAATAGATGGAACCATGTGTCTCTAAATCCAATTATCCACTCTTTCTGAAGAAACATCTTTGGCCCTTGCAGAGTAAGTATCCTTGTTCTTGCCTCCTTCCGAAGGCTAAACTAAATTCTACTAATTCTTTCCATTTATGACTCTAGCTTTTTTCAATTATGTTTGAGTGGTGTCTCAACAAATCCTATAACTTTCCATACAATCACGCTACTCACCAGATAGTAGTAGCCCACAATCTTAGATACTCGCAAGTCTTCCTTACAATACAAAAAATCGTTTAACCAACAATTCTTATCATATAGTTGCATCTCAATAATAATCCATCACAAACTCTTATTACCATCATTCTCACTTAGCCATTGTCATCACCACTAGGTTAACCTTGCCATCGATATGACACCTTAAACCCAGTTATGCCAACCATCCAGAGGACTCACTAATTTGTTTTTGCACTTTCTTAGTAAAATTCTTAACTGCATCACATAAGTATACTGTTGGAAATTTTCTTTACCCATAAGCCTTTCATTCCGATATCGATCCACTCCCTTAAAGCTTAGGATTAAATCACTAGTCCTCATTTAGAATTTTCGGAATACACTTCATAACCTAAAACATTAATATTGTACCAAAAATCCACCACTAAAATCTTCCTTATAAACAATGCTTAACCTAATCAACCGTAGTAACAAACTAGTCGACTTCTCAAATATGGATGCAACATAGAAACTCATTGTACAAGAAGGTACTACAATTGATAACCCTTACGTAGGTAGTATCGTACTTGATAATCGACGTATCCGTTTCCATATATCATTAATATCACATCTTCAAACCCATTAGATCCACCACTAGAACACATCATACCCCTCGAGAAGATTGTACTCAAATAGCCCACACATTTCTACCCATTAAGTAACTATAATAAACAATCAAATCCGTTTCAGTCTCTCATCCAAAGCAATATGCATTCCTTCAGAGATCAGGCCGATAATATAAATAACACACTCCATCACTCTAACCAAGTAAGAATCGGTACCATTATAGTAGTCATTTCCTCTTTGACATGCACTCAATCTATGAAACTACAATAGAGATTCTGACCTCAATTAGCGTAACATCATTCTCATCATTCGCTAAGAAACCCATACATGTTATGACAACTTTACTAATTGTATTTTTCATAGTTATTTTGTTCATTATCTAACCCCCTTTAATCATTCAACTTTCAATTATCAAACCACTCAAGATATTGTATATACCACACAAGTACTATTCCTCTGTTGGGGTAACTAACCTGAAAGGATAACACATTCATGAAGTCCCTGAAATCATTGTTCAACCTCATCATTCTCATATCCTCAAAATGCATCATTGAGTCATCACCCTACTCAATCCCTTCTAATCATTTAACATTTCAAATATGACCACACATTCCCCTAAGTATATTACTTCCACCTTAGTACCAGATCTAACATCCAAACCATACATGACACCAAGTACTCACATGAGGAACCACGTACGAGTCATCACTATTAGTGAGAGCGGATGGAAACAAGCCATAAGAATCAAGACCGGACCAAGGACGCACGATAGAGATTCAAAAAGTGAAGATTTTTCCTAAAAAGTCACTATAGCTTCTTGAAGACAACTACATACATCTATGTACCGATCCTCGAGACTCTATTTAGACTCAGCTTGTATACACGTGAGATCAATGAACCTGGGGCTCAGATACCATTTTTTCACGTCCCAAAAATGGCCGTGATGACACTTATTTTATCCCACCAAGACAAGTCAACCTAAAACCCAAATATCACAAAAATATGGAAGTAAGATAGATTGAAATCTCAAAATATCATAAGTATGGATAACAAAGTCAAATTAATAAAACCCCCAAAACCTGGTTGTCACGTGTACAAGCCTCTAAAGTATTACAATTGATTTAAAAGAAAAATACAAGTCTCAAATGACATTGTTTCTAGAATAGAACAAGATCATAAATAGGAGTAAGAAGGTCCGCTGAAATGACAAGCAGCTACCTCACAAACTTCCACAAAAAGCCTCAAACAAGAAGAGAATAGAAAGTATCACGAAGATCCAAGATAGTAACCTATAAAAATGTAGAAGCAAAGGGTGAGTACCAAAGCAGACGGTACTCAGCAAGTAAACTTCTAAACACAAGCTAAGGGAATAGAATACGGGTACTCCTTACACCCCAATCGAGCCTGCACAACTTCAACCTGCATAAAACCAGCCCAACCTAACAGTTCACAATTTACATTGCACACAGCTCAACAACAACACTCTAACAATTATATATCCTCAACAACAAGCTCAATATTCATCAATCACAAGTTCCACAGAAAAGGCACTCATAAGATCAGCAACACACAACATCCAGTTCTCCAATGATAAAGATATGCAAAGCAATGAAATGTAATGTCAAGTATAGTGATGCATGTCTGACCTAATGATACACTCCTGCTGTCTCTCAGTCTGGTACACATATGGGACATATCTGTTTATGCATCCGTCGTGGCGTGCCACACGTCCCTCGATACTAGTATCCGTTGCAGCGCACGACGCGTCCCTCGATAATAGTATCTGTCGCGACGCGTGACACGTCCCTCGAAATGATACATCCTCTTTAATTTCTTATTTTTCCTCAATTATCATAACACTTACCACAACCATGTCTCAAAACAAATGTAAATGACATGTTCACATAAATAATGAGGAGATGATCATTTTCATAATAATGCACAATTCACAACAACACAACCGTGACACAACATCAACAATGGGTCAATAAGACTTTCAAACCATTCTTAAAACATCACACACCAACAATTAATCACATTGCCTTTTATTACCCCTTTTTCATCATTAGAATTGTTCAATATGGACAAGTCAACCATCACCAAGACTCATTACTCCCCAACACATATCACAAGGAACTACACGATTCTATACACTTAGCAAGGGTTTAGAAATCAACTTGCCTCACACAATTGAATAATTACTCTGGGACTTGATCCTTCTCCTTTTGTTTGACTTCCAAATCAATGCAATCTATTCAAGTAATAACCACAAAAAGATTTCGAAACTAAGAACACCCATATTACTATATATCTAGCCTAGACCCAAAAACTCATCAAAACCTATAATCAAGTTCTTAAATCTTGATGCCAATTAGCATGTCAACTCTTTCAATTTTCTCCAAATTTCAAGCCTAGGGTTAAGTCTCAATTTATCCAAACACTACAATAGTTTTCATGTAATATAATACACCCAATATTTAATTACATATCACAATAAATCAAAACTTGAATCATAATATGATGACCATAAGAAAATTCAAAATCAAAGTCAAATTATGTGATACTGCCTAAACCACCGAACTCAGAATTAATCCATAAATCTTCTTGTACGAATAATATGTACTAAATGATAACTTATCCTACAAATTCTCACCTCCTCTAATCATTACCACATTATTAACCCATTATACCATCATGTGTACTCATCAATAGCTATCAATAATTTAACCAAATATTGATCTACCAAGATTGTGGTTATAACATCTCTTAAGAATATTACATGTATTCCATCTTTTTCCACAATTGCCAATGCCATTATAATAATAACAATAACATGACTTCATTCCATGTGCAAAATTTCATATATTAAGATGTTATTATACTAACCTGTTGCTAGCCGCCGTCATTCTGGATGTTGTGCCTGAGTTTCAAGCGACTACTTTTTTTATTTTGACCAAAATTTAATAAACCCCTTCTAATATAACTCAGTACATGGGTCAAGTGGTATAGGGTGTTAAATCAATTATGGACTTGGCTCATTAACCATCAATTAAATAAATTAATTATTTAATAAATATTCATCAATTAAATAACTATAGTTATAGAATAGTTCAAAATTCTCAACAACTTCACCAACTAATCAGGAATGACTCGGGGAAACTATCGGAAGGAGTAAAATGGTAATTTTATAAAAAAGAAAATTAAAAAATGACCTTTCGGCCGGTCATTACACAACAATTCAAGCAATTCAAGTTTACATTCATTCCATCAAAGCATTTCATCAATCAATCAAACAAGGGTCACAATAAGGCAATTCACAAAGCATGATGATCGACCGGAAGCCTTTTCATTAATCCTTTTATTATTCATTAAGATTAATCAAGTAGAACAATGAACCCATCACCTCATTTTCATTACTCCGAACATACACAATGAAATGAAATACATGATTATACTAGATTACAAAGTTTAAGGTATCACTTACCTTAATTCAAACAACTAGTCAACCCAAGACCTGAGTCTTCCCCTATCAAACAACGTTCAAAGCCACACAATCTGATTCAATAAAGTAATCACAATAACATGCTAGAAATAATATTACCCATTCTTACTCTTTGAAAAATGGGCATGTCAACTCAAAAATCCAATTTCAAAAAATGAGGTTGGAATTGGAAAATCATTACATGAAAATATTACACAAGGCATTTAGAAATCATTGGTGAAAACCATTTTAAAAAAAAACTAAAAATCAGTTAGAATCACCATTTTAGTTAAGGACTCAAGTTCTTGAAAACCTTTCCATTTGCCAATAAAAATCTCAAGGTTTGATGTTAAAATCCATAAATAATCAAAGGGAAATGAAGTTTTATGATTACAAAATCTTACCCAAATTATTTAGCACAAGGAATCCTTTCAAAGTCGCCTCCAAGGATTTTACCAAGCTAAAAAAGGTTCAATGCTGCTAAAGCTCCAAAATTTTCAAGTCGAAACCCCCTCGGATGTCATAAAAGCAGCCATGGGTTTGCTTTTTAACAAAAGCAAACCCCCCTAAAATTTCAGCCTTCACTTTCGCGAACGGGCGCGATTATGAATTGTCCTTTTGCAATCAAGAAGGCTAGTCCACCTGGACCTACGCGAAAGTGACTTATTCCTCGTGAAAGTGAGGTGAACAAAAGCGATCAACCTCTCTGTAACACCCCAGATTCGAAAAGGGCAAGATTTCTATTTTCAGGAGTTGCAAGTGCCAACCCACGCAGGCCACCCACGGCCCATGGATGAGACCATGGACCATAGGTGTGGTCTGTGGTTGACACCCTAGCAACTGCCCACAATGACCCAGGGCCTGATCAACGGACCGTTGGTCAGACCACAGTCCGTGGTCCAGGGTCTATGGTTCAAGACCCCAAAATCCACTCTCTGATCCGAATGACGGACCACCAGGATGGGCCGTAGGTCAGTCCACGGTCCGTCAACTAGGCCGTAGGTCGAGAGCTGACAGTTAAGTTCAAGGGTAGTTGGGTCTTTTCCTAATTATTTTATTCCTATATTACGTCATTTTGTCGATGACTAAGACCCCTATATAAGTATTTTCAACCCCCAAATTAGTTCATTCAATTCATTCATCCAAATTTACAAAAGAAGATCAAATATTTTCCCCAAAATATTTCTCTCTCTAGAAACTTGAAGAAGAAGAAGGATTCATCTAGAGTTTCAAGTCAAAGTCTCAATTCCTCCATTGAAGTTAAGAATTTGGACTTGAGGTATGATAGTTTCCATCCAGGGATTCCTTCCATTCACGGAGTTCCTAAATTCTCCTATTTTCAAAGGTAGAAATTCCCAATTTGTTAGGGTTTTCTTCAATTGGCATGGGTTCTCTTCAAAGTTGATTTAAATGATTGAATTATGTTCTATTATGCATGAATTGATGAAAAATAATGATTTTATGATGTTTCCCCTATGAACCCATGTAAACCCCCATGCTTTCCAATTTTGATGATATGATGTGGGTTGTTGGTTATTAAAGAGTTTTATGAACTAAAGCATGAAGTGATGGAATCACATGAATTTATGATAAAATCCCTATCTAATCCTTGATTTATAGATGTGGTGATTGAAGGTAGGCTTTGAACCTTGAAAGGGGAAAGTATGAGTTTATGCATGTTCTTATGAAAGCTATGAAAATGTTTTAAGGATGCTTTGAGAGTAAAATATCAATAATGATGTTGTTGTTTGAAGGATATTCTCATAAACACATACAAATATGATTGTGAAAGGTTTTCTCACCTAATTGAATCAGCTATCCTAATAAAAGTTAGCTTGAATTGGCAAGATGACATGCCCTTCCATGAATAATGAGAATAAGTAAGAAATGACTATTCCATGGGAATTATGCTTAGCAAGAGGATATTGAGATGGAAGCTCCCCCGTTAGTAGAGGTAGAGTTTCTAGAAGAAATCTATTGAGATGGAAGCTCTCCTGTTAGTAGAGGCCGAGTTTCTAGTAGCAATCTCCTTATCCCTTAAACTATGTGCCCCGATAGGATGATTAGCTAGTGGATCCACTTAAGCTAGAAGTTCATGGTCCTTACCTTGTCAAGTAGGACAACCTTTTTCGGTGTGGGAGACACTGGGGATCAAGTTATAGCTCACATGGTCTCTATGTCGGTTAAGGATCATTCCCACAACAATATGAATAATGAACTAAGGTTACTTCAAGAAGTATCTCATACGAGTTCAAAGGTTTTCATGATGTTAGCTTGCATTGACCATGTTTTATGAATTACGTTTTCTAACTCCTTTTATATTATGTTTTAGCTTGGTCAATTGCATGTCATGAAATGTCCCGTTTTAGCATGATTTAAATGTTTTATGCATGGATATCATACTTGGTACATTGTTTTGTACTAACACATACTCTTGCCTACATTTTCCCCAAATATACAGTCTGATATTCAGGGTTCTCAATTTCGTGGCTAGTGGTTGGCTTGGTTGATATCCTAAGTTTTTGTGAGTCCTCATGCTTCAGGGACGAAGTTATATTGTTTACAGTTTCTTTCTTACTTTTCAGTTTTGGACATGATGTATGAGCTAGGCCCAATTTCATTCTATTGTATTAGATAGCTAAAAAGACAAAGTGTCTAGACTTCTGCTTTTCCTTATAAAATGTTTGGACTTTGAAATATTGTTTTAATTATGATGTTCTATTTCTTATTTTATGAATGCTAAGTGGCTTGTATGGGGTCTCTCGGGGTCCTATACGCCATGTTACATCTAGGGTGTACCCCTGGGTCGTGACAAACTTGGTAATTAGAGCAAAAGGTTTAGAATGGTCCTAGGATGTCTCATAAGCCACGTCTAGTAGAGTCTTGCTCATGAGTATGAAGCGTGCCACAATTATGAATGAGAGGCTACAAGATGATTAGGAAACTCCACTTCTTTCATTACTCTAAAGTCGTGCCATAAAGTTTAACTCTATAAGGTCTCTCTCCTAATCCTTACCCGATGCTCTACATGATATGTCTACTCGAAAAGCTTATACTAGAAGGAATGTGAGGGAGAGTGCAGAACAAGAAGCTCCTCCCCAAGCTCCTCAAGTTCCAGTCGATCCTTGGGCCGAGAAAGTAACAAATAAGGAGTTTAGAGCTACTTTTCAAGTGTTGGCTCAAGCCATGATGGCTCAAGACAATAGGGAGGTATTAGTTCATGTGAACCCAAATGTGGGTACGTCGGCATCAAGAGTGAGGAACTTCACTTGGATGAACCCTTCGGAGTTTCATGGTTCGAAATTTGAGGAAGATCCTCAAGAGCTTATTAATGAGGTCTACAAGGTATTGATGATCATGGGAGTGATGCCGGTGGAAAAGGCGGAGTTGGCCGCTTATCAACTAAAAGGTCTTGCTCAAGTATGGTATAACCAATGGAAAGAAGGGAGACCGAAAGATGCAGGTCCTCTTAATTGGGAGAAGTTTAAGGCTGCTTTTCTTCATAGGTTCTTTCCCCTTGAGATTAGGGAAGTACAAGTACTTGAGTTAATGAACTTTCGTCAATGAAGTATGAGTGTGAGAGAGTATGCTTTGAAGTTCACACAATTGTCTAAGTATGCCCTTTCAAGGGTTGCCGATTCTAGGGCAAGGATGAGCAAGTTTGTGTCGGGTGTGTCCGAAATGATGGTTAAAGAGTGTCACACTTCCATGCTCATTAATGACTTCGACATATCCCATCTTATGGTTCATGTACAATAGATTGAGGAGGAAAAGCTTAAGGAAAAGTATAGGGAGGCAAAGAGAGCTAAGACCGGTGATGACAATTTCTCTCATGCAAGGTCCGATAGACATGGTCGTCCTAGGTTTCGGCAAAGGTTTTCCGGTCAAGGTTCCTCCAATTCTCCTCCTAAGTTCAACAAAGATAGGGTGTCTAACCCTAAGCCTTAAGGATGGAATGGTAGTGGATCTTCATTGCCTATGGCAACTTGTACTAGTGTGTGGAAAGAAGCACGAGGGTAAGTGTCTAGCCAACACGGATGGTTGTTTCAGTTGTGGTAAAAGTGGGCACAAAATAAGGGATTGCCCAATGCTTAAGGCTAAGGGAAGAGAGGGCAAGAAAGCTCCTCCTAGTGGTTTGGGTTCCAATGCTCCCAAGCAAAACCGATTCTATGCACTTCAGACTTGTGGTGAACAAGAAGGTTCTCCCGATGTGGTTACCGATATGTTGGAAGTTTTCCAAATTGAAGTTTATGCTTTACTTGATCCCGGTGCTACCTTGTCTTTTGTGACGCCATATGTGGCTATGAGGTTGATGTTCTTCCGGATGTGTTGTTAGAACCTTTTTTCTGTCTTTACTCTTGTTGGTGATTCTATTATGGCTAAGAGGATTTATAGAAAGTGTCTCATTTTCTTGTCCCATAGAGTTACTCTTGTTGACTTGGTAGAGCTTGATATTCTAGGTTTTGATGTTATCCTTGCTATGAATTGGTTGCACTCTTTTTATGCTTTTTTCGATTGTAGAACCCGTGTAGTCAAGTTTTGGTTTCCAATAAGTCTCTCCTAGAGTGGAAGGTGGGAAATTCTATGTCTAAGGGTTAGTTTGTCTCTTATCTTAAAGCTAGAAAGATGATCTCTAAGGGCTACTTGTACCATCTAATTAGGGTGAGGGATGTAGATTCTGAAACCCCTACTCTTGAGTCGGTCCCCCGTTGTGAATGAGTTTCCAGAAGTTTTCCCAGATGACTTACCATGTATTCCTCTAGAAAGGGAAATAGACTTCAGTATTAACTTTCTCCTAGATACGCAACTTGTTTATATTCCTCCTTACTGTATGGCTCCGGCAGAACTAAAGGAGTTGAAAGATTAATTAAAAGATTTGTTGGATAAGGGTTTCATCCGACCAAGTAAATCCCCATAGGCTGCTCCAGTTTTGTTTGTTAGAAAGAAGGATGTTTCTCTTCGTATGTGCATTTACTATCGTCAGTTGAATAAGGTGACCGTTAAGAATAAGTATCCTCTTCCAAGGATAGATGATTTGTTTGACCAATTTCAAGGAGCAAGTTACTTCTCTAAGATTGATCTTCGATCGGGTTATCACCAATTGAGGGTGAAAGAAGATGGCATTCCGAAGATGACTTTTCAAACTCAGTATGGTCTTTTTGAGTTTTTGGTAATGTTGTTTGGATTGACTAATGCTCCGACAACGTTCACGGATTTGATGAATAGGGTGTTTAGACAATACCTTGACATATTTGTGATTGTGTTCATTGATGACATATTGATTTACTCAAGGAGTGAGAATGAGCATATTGATCATTTGACGATTGTATTGCAAATTCTTAAGGACCAACAACTTTTTGCAAAGTTTAGAAATGTGAATTTTGGTTAAGGTCCGTGGCATTTCTAGGTCACATTGTTTCAAGTAAGGGTATTGACGTAGATCATATTAAGACGGATGCGGTCAAGAGTTGGCAAGACCTCTATCTCCTTCGTATATTAGAAGTTTCTTGGGTTTGGCAGGTTACTATAGAAGGTTTGTTGAAGGGTTTTCTTCGATTGCCTCTCCTTTGACGATTTTGACTCAAAAGAAGGCTAAGTTTATATGGTTTGAAGCATGTCAGAAGAGTTTTCAAGAATTGAAGGATACACTTACTTCCGCTCTGGTTGAGTTTACCGGAAGGGGCGGATGGTTTCGTGGTTTATTGTGATGCCTCTAGAATTGGGTTGGGAAATGTACTTAAGCAAAATGGAAAAGTGATTGACTATGTTTCAAGGCAGCTTAAGATCCATGAGAAGAATTATCCTACCCATGACCTTGAATTGGCGGCAGTTATATTTACCTTAAAGATTTGGAGGCACTATTTGTATGGTGTGCATGTAGATGTGTTTACTGACCATAAGAGTTTGCAATATATGTTTAGTCTGAAAGATTTGAATCTTCGCTAAAGAAGGTGGCTTGAGTTATTGAAAAATTATGATATGGGTGTTCTCTACCACCCCGATAAGGCGAATGTAATGGTGAATGCTCTTAGTCAGTTATCTATGGGTAGTATTGCTCATAGAATTGGGCTTGGATCTTTTTGAACCCAATGCCAGACTATCTTCTTCTTCGTTTTTTACAATAAATGGGCTATGCTCAGCGATTTAAAAAAAACAGTGTGGGGTGGGTTACGGGTTGTTTTTTCGGTCACAGCACATAATTTGACTTGCATGGAAAACAGATTATAGGAAAGGTACTTCTATTTAATAGTGTTATTTCTCATTTTATCATTTAAACTTCGAAATATATAATTCTTTTTAATTATTAAAGTTATAATTAAAAAAATATAAACATAAAGACTTTCTACAACCGTGATTGTTCTGTTCTGTTGCATATTTGCTTTATTTATAAGGACTTGATAAATAGCCTAAAATTGCTAATATGAATCTACATAAATAACACAACTCAAAATCGTATTTGTCAAACTAAGTCAGCTCTTAAACATTATCATTTAAAAATATCAAAGAAAAAAACTTCCCACTGAAAAAACTGTATACTTAAAATATAATATGAAATCCCAAATTTCATTTTAATAGTAGTTTTATTACAAAATTATAGAATTGATATTTCACCGCAAAATGATAGTACTAAATTTGTTGCTCTCTCAAGTGGGAATTGTCTGAACACTTGTTCAAAGAAATGTCCTTAGCTTATTGTCTACCATTTTAGTGCACCAATCAAAAAGTTGTATATGATCAATTAGAGGCGGAGCTAGGTGGGGTTCATGGATTTAGATGAACCCATTAGTTTTTCCGAAGACCTTGTATTTGTATTACAAAATCAAATAAATATATGCATATTAACTTGTGAACCCCCTAACAAAATTGATTGACAACTCAGTGGTAAAAAAGAATAGTGAAAATATTTTTCACACTAGTGTAACCCCATTGTCAACAAAAATTTCTTTTTTCCTTTTTAAAGGAAGTATGCTTTCCAATATTTTTTTCTTTTGTTCTAAAATTTGGATCCCCCAAACTCCTAACCTGACTTCGTCTCTTATGATCATGGCTTGGCATTGACAGAATGATTTGAACCTTGTGATTTTATTAAGTAGTCTTTAGTAGTCAATATGCACGTGCATACTGTACAGTTTACTTTCTTTTATTAACAAAAAGATTGCACCAAAATGCCACAAGATAAATTAATTTAGAATAGTAGTATTGGGATCATGCTTAGCACAAACATTGCCTATCTTGTATGGTTTAAGCTACAAAATCCATAACTAACTCTATTAACCAACTATTAACAAGACCAACAACCTCAAAGTTAAATTGACATAACTACCCTTCTATCTAATTACACTTGATTATATATCTAATTACATTACACTTGACTATATGCTAGTAAGGAGCTGTAGTGCAAATGATTAACTTCACATTGAACAAAAGTTTATTTGGTTCCAACTTCCAACTAATTTTATAACTCACAATTCATTGTTGGTGTCCAAGAACTTTTCTAAAGTAGTCACCTTCTCTTTAATTGCAAATGGCATTTTTACTGATCCAATCCACAAATTTCCATTCATTTCATGTACTTCACTAACAAACTTCCATCTTTTCCTCTTTGGGTCCTCTAAAATCTCCACTACATGGCCATCTTCACTAAGTCTAATTGCTAAACTACCCCCACCAAAACCATTATTTGCCAAGAAAGAATGTGCTTTAGTAATATCAAAAGGGATTTTAACTAAATTATTTTTAATCCAATTTTTGGAGAGTACCCAATCCAAGAATTTGCTCCTTCTTGAGTTAACTCCCACCCAAAACTCTCCTTTTTTATTTCTTTTAATGTTGTCTGGAAAACCTGGGAGCTCTGAAACTACTTCAACACTGCCTGCTTTTGATGTTTTGAGCCATAATTTGAAGATTTTGCAAGTGGTTGTCTCTACAAAAAGGAGGAAATCACCATGTTTGCTTATGGCTATACCATTTGGAAACTTGAGATTCTTGAGGAGAACTGAGACTTGCTTGTTTTTCATGTCATATTTCATTAGCCTTCCTGTGTCGTCACCGCTAACTATGACTGATATATGACTCCTGAATGTTCAAAAGCATTTTCATGTAAATAATTTATCACAAGTAGATGCAAATTCAAAATACATGAACATGCTCTTTAACCTGACTTTGACTAATATCTAAGCCTTCTAACTTTTGGTGTACACAAGTAGACACTTAAACTTATATCAAACTGATTAAACAGTCGCATTCGTCATACGTTGCATTCTATTCGACACCATATGTGTATTATGTTATGTAGGATGCATTTGTCAACTTGTTCGATCTTATATAAGTTTAAATACCTACTTGTGCACACCCAAAGTTGGAGGACATAGATGTCAGTTGAGTAGGTGGTATATATATATATATATATATATATATATATATATGTTACCTTCTTGAGTATGTGGTACTGCTATCTGTAAAATAGAGGACCCCGTGATTTTGATCAATGCAGAGTGAATTGGTGAATCCAAAAGGAACTCCTTGTGCAAATTTAGCAACTTGGGTAGCAAGGCCTCCATTTGGGCCCACAACAAGGAGGCCCAAGTAAGCATCTGCAATATATAGATCACCACTATTTTCATCAAACTCCAAACCTAATGGGCGCCCACATTTGTGCTCACTGGTAGAATGATCATGAAAATCTTCACATCCATCCCTGTTATTGCAGTCCAACTCAAAAACATTAAATAAAGAGTTTAAAAAATACAGATCATTAATTTATAAAAATGACATTATTAATTTATTACTATTAATTATATTTCAAGTAGTATGTGTAGACATCAAAATTTTATGGGACTATACAAGATTGTTTAATTTCAATTGGGACAAACTGTATAATTCTAGTTAGGATTCTTGGAGGCTACTCCACCCTAAATCTAGTTCATGCATGCCTATATAAAGGGTAATATATTCCTTTGAAGAGGCCTCTCAAATATCCCGTAAAATCTTGGGATATTTGTAAAGCGATCAAAATATTTCAAACTCCTCTTGATAATCAAATACTTCAAAACAATCATAAATCCTTTCATGAAGATCAAATAAATCTCAAGGAGGTTCATATCATCCTAATTCGAGAAATATTCCTCTATGACCCTCGAATAACGGAGAAATCTTAAGAGAGAGAAGAATCAAGGAAGGAACAGAATTGTACCAGGTCTTCAATATTGTGTGGCAAACAATAATGGTATTATATTGTGTTTTGAAAAAAAATTGTGATTTTTTTTTCAGATTGTTGAGAATGTGAAACAATAAATCACCATCAACTTCAAGGAGAGTTGCAATGATAAAGGTACCTTTGTGACAACGGTGTACCTTTATTACTATCATGAAACTTCAAGGAGAATTTCTTATTCATGGTGCATGCGAGGTGACTTTATTGTTATTATGGATCAATATGTGAAACTTGATGGAAATACAAAACATACAATAGCAAGGGTTTTATAATATGTACATAAAGTTGTGGTATGTCTAACTGATGTTGGTTTCATAGGTCCAAGATATTCTTGGTGCAGTAACTAGATTGCTAGCAAAAGGGTATGAAAAGAACTAAATAGGATTCTTATTAATGATGAATGAACCCTTAAACTTTAAATAATATAGGTTGATCATCTTCCTTGAACATGGTCTGACTACATACTACTATTATTCGAATTTCATGATGATCAACCAAGCTATAAAGTACTTCAAAATTTTGAATTATTGGGTTACTTAACCATCCTCCGATCCTCTTTGTTGTTTCTTAAAATCAGAATGAATTTATTTTTGGGAGACTAATCACAAATAATGTGACGCTTACCCAAGCAATCATTTTTAATATTTCTGCATTAGAATTTTGGGTGCAACATAAATAGTTCTAAAATTGTATATGAAAAAATCCTATGAAATGTTATCTTGGTACTTTCTGAAGAATGTTTTAAAGAGGTCTGGCTTTGTTAATATGTAGTTTTAATGATTTGACAAACAATGGGATCTGATAGGGGACCTGATCCCATGTGAGAATGGTGCTCATGTACGGGAAAAGGACAGCTAGAAAAAGTACTATGCATACCCTGTCATCTGCAGGAGGTGGTGCGCGTCTGGTGCAGAGTGGCAGGGTCGTTAGCCAATAGCATTACTATAGTGGGACGAAGACAGGTGGGAGCGAGCCGAGCGAGAGCAAAGCAAGTTTCACTGGTGGGATGTCTTCGCGGTCCCATTTCATCGACTTTTTTGCGCAAGAGTAGCTCGAATCGAAGTCAAGGTGAGGTTTGGAACCCACATTGGTCTATCCCTTTTCTTTGATAGGCATAGAAAGTAGTCGTTGAGCTACTTCTCACTGAGTTACTTACGGAGGGGCCGTCAACAAAGATTACTTCTAGGGTTTTGTGTCCATCATATATATGTTTCATATCTGATGGACATAACCTAGTTTTTGTTCTGAAAGTTTGAAAGGGCAAAAACAATTTTCTCAAGAAATATTCTCCTCAAGAATAACAAAGGACCTCATAGAGTTGTCATTGTTCTTAGTTGTTGTAGGCTTATATTTTTGTGCTTATTATTGTAGATCTAATCATGTGTTATAAAGGAATCAAATCAGTTCGAGTCTTAAACATTTATTTTGAGTTGTAGCTAGACTTAACTATGGGAGTTAGTAAAGTCTAAATCGATTAATGTTAGCTGATTTAGTGGGCAACATAATTGTTGCTTTGAAGCTTGTTTGTAACAGAGTTGTTATAGTGAGAGGGAGGAATTTAGAGTTAAATTCCTAGATTGCAAGAGCTTGTAATCTGAATCTTTGCTCCTTGATGATAATGGAGTTGAGTTGAAATCCTGTGAGTATAGGTCATGGTTTTCTCCTCCCTTGAGCAAGGGGACTTCCACGTAAACTGCTTGTGTCATTTATTTTAACGCAATTATTTTAGTTACTGTTCTTGCTGAGTCAAGGGACCTTGTCCGTTGACGTATAGTGGATGCATACATTCTAACAATTGGTAACATAGTCTGGGCTCTCTAACTGGTTAACATCAAGAGAGAATCATGTGGAAGAATGGCTACTCCACTAAATTTGGAGGAAGGACAATCATCAACTAGGCCACCTCATTTTAATGGCCAGTTCTATAGTTGGTGGAAGACTAGAATGCATGACTTTCTTATGGCTGAGGACAGTTAGCTATGGGATGTCGTGCTTGATGATCCCTATTTTCCTACAACTAAAGTGAAGGAAGGAGACATTACCAGAGTTGTTCCCAAAACTCGACAACAGTACACTGAGTCTCATAGAAAGAAGATTGAAGAAAACTACAAGGCAAAGAAATTGTTGGTGTGTGGCATAGGAACTGAGGAATACAATCAAATTTCTGCATGTGAATCAGCTAAAGAAATCTGGGATTGTCTCAGAACTGCTCATGAAGGGACTGAGCAAGTGAAGGAATCAAATGTGGACATTCTTACTACTCAGTATGAAAACTTCACCATGAAGAAGAGAGAAACCATTCATTATATGCACACTAGATTCTCGCCTATTTAAAATGAGCTACGTTGCTTGTGAGAGCCCATTCATCCAAGTAAACAAGTCAGGAAGATACTCAGAATTCTTCCTAAGTCATGGGAATGTAAAGTTGATGCTATTAATGAAGCTAAGGACCTGAAGGTGCTGACAATGGATGCTTTGATTGGAAATCTTCAAACTCACGAGATGAACAGAAATCAGGAAACTTCAAAGAAGGAAGCAAAGAAGGACAAGTCACTAGCACTCAAAGTGACATCAAGTGAAGTGTCTGAAGAAGATGAAGACGTGGCTTATCTCACTAGAAGATTTTGGAAAATCGTGAAAAAAAATGCAGGTGTCAGGAAGACAGGAAGCTCTAGCAGGGCTGCGAAAGCAAATGATTTGTGCCCTATGCACAATCTCGAATATAAAGACTATGTCAAGGCTGGAGGAGACAAAGACAAAAGAATGGACCTGGTCCCTGATAAGAAAGGAAGAAAAGTTGTTGCTGATTCTGTTGTGAAGAAGGCCCTTGCAGTCTGGGGGACTCTTCAAGTGACTCAGAAGAGTCTGAACATCTTGAAGACGCCTCCATGTTTGCAGTGAAAGATGACAAGGTTGTGTCTGATGAAATGTTTGCTTTTATGGAAAAATCTGATGATGAAGAAGCTGAAGAAGAGGTAACTCTTTCTGACTTTAAACAGAACTTGCATGTTTATTCTATTAAAAGGTTGATAAATCTAGCAGTTATTTTGATTGACTCAATAACTGAGTTGACCGCTGAAAAGGATTTGATGAATAACAGTCTAGATATTTTTCATGATGAAAAAGTAGCTTTGGTTTCTCAAATGTGAGTAATGGAAGAACAAATGATGGTTCTGGAATCTGAAAATTTAGAAAAAATTAAAGAAGTTGAGTAAGAAATGTGCCAGAGAAAAAGATAAAGCTAGCAATTTACAACTCAAGCTGGAAACTAGCTTGAATACTGCTGAAATGAAACTAGATATGGCCTTAGAGAGAAATGATCAGTTAGAAAGAGACCTGGTCTGTGTCAAAGAAGAACTGAACAAATCTCTCAAATGGAGCACTTCTTCAAAACTGCTTGTCAATCTTACTAGTCAGGATCAAAATAATGGGAAGGTTTTAGGAAGCTTGAACATAAGTCCTCCCTAAAACCCTCACAACAAATATGTGTCAGTGTCTGACAATCTTTTGTGTCTTCATTGTGGCCGTAATGGTCATGTAAATAAGGAGTGTCCAGCTTGGAAAAGAACTAAGAAAGTTTCTATATCTATTCCAAATAGAAAGTAATACAGAACAAGAGATCTGGTCCTAGTTCTGGCTCTTTTTGTAATATGAGAAAGACTATATTGCCATACTGGACAAGAAACTATCTTATTATGTCTCTATCTGCTTACTGGGGACTCAGACTTAAATGGGTTCCCAAATCTAACAAATAATCTCTATTGCAGGGAAGTGGAGGAAGTAGTAGTTAGTGTTGGTTCATGGATAGCCGATGTTCGAACTATATGAATGGAAAGATTGAAAACTTCCTCTCACTTAAGGCACTTCAAGATGGATGTGTCTCATTTGAAAATGGAAAGAAGGGGTACATTCTGGGAGTTGGGAGAATTGGAAAATCTCTTGAGCACTCTATTGAGAATGTACACTATGTGAATGGATTGAATACAGTCTTCTTAGTGTTTCACAAATATGTGATAAATGTAATGAGGTCAGATTTTTATCAGAAATGTGTATTGTCACAAATCTGACATCAAAGGAAGTAATCCTAACTGCAAGAAGGTGCAAGAATATGTATGTTGCTGATCTGGATACTGCCCAAGGAGATGATCTTACTTCTCTTAGTGCCCAAAGTGAAAATAGTGACTTGCTGCACAGAAGACATGGTCATGTGAGCTCGTCTATGTTAAAACAAACTTGTATCCAGAGACCTGTTCTGTGGATTACCAACGCTAAGATTCAGTGATGACAAAGTGTGTGATGCATGTGTCAAAGAAAATCAGATCAGATCATCCTTCGAATCAAAGAAGCAAGTGAGTACAACAAGACTTCTTGTGTTAATTCACATGGATATGTGTGGCGTTGTGAAGATTCAAAGTAGAGGTGGAAATAAGTATATACTTGTAATTGTGGATGATTATTCAAGGTACACTTGGACTATGTTTTTGAGGTCCAAAGATGAAACATATGATGTATTGATGATATTTGTCAAAATGATTCAGACAAAGCTGAACTACAAGATTGCAGGGTTTAGGTCTGATTATGGTACTGATTTTGAAAATGCCAAGCTTGATAATTTTTGTGCTGAAAATGGTATTCACCATAACTTTTCAGCTCCAAGAACACCTCAGCAAAATGGTGTTGTTGAAAGAAAGAATAGAACTCTGGTTGATATTGCCATTACTATGCTCATTGATTCAAATCTTCCAAATAAATATGGGCTGAAGCAGTTAACACAACTTGTTATATGACTAACAGGTGTTTGATCAGGTCGATTTTAAACAAAACTCCTCATGAGCTACTCAACAATAGAAAGCCTAAATTGAGTTATTTAAGGGCTTTTGGATGCAAATGTTTTGTACTAAAAAATGAGAAAGATGATCTAAGAAAATTTGATCCTAGAAGTGATGAAGGAGTGTTTGTGGGATATTCCTCTTCGAGTAAAGCTTATAGAGTTTACAATAAGAGGACACTGTGCATTGATGAAAGTGTTCATGTGATATTTGATGAAATTGGTGATATCAAAGATCTAATGAACAAGGATGATGATGAGCTGGAAGAACTACTTCAGATTAAGAGAGATAGCTTGAATGAGTCACAAGCTGAAAGAACTAGAGATTCAAATGATGTTGATCCAGATCCAACTGAAGAAGTCAATGAAGATGTTGAACCTGGTCTATTTGATAATGCTGAAGTAGAAGATGCAATTCAACTTGAGAATGAAGATTCTAAAAATAAAGAGGAAGAAACAGATCAACCCTAGCCCTTGACAACTAAGTCAGGGTGGAAACACAGGTCCTCTCATCCTTTTGATAATCTCATTTCTCATTTGAATTATGGAATGCATACTAGGTCCAAAACTAGAAATCTAGTTGCATTCTCAGCATTCATATCGAATATTGAGCCCAAAAATATCAAGGAAGCCTTGAAAGATGCTGATCGGGTGAATTCCATGCAAGAGAAACTTTACCAATTTGAACAAAGTAAAGTATGGTACCTGGTCCCTAGGCCCCCTGATAGAACTGTAATAAGGACCAGATGGGTCTTCAAGAATAAGATGGATGAACATGGTATTATTGCGAGAAATAAATCTAGGCAGGTGGTGCAGGGATATAACCAAGAAGAAGGCATTGACTATGATTAAACATTTTCCCCTGTGGCAAGGATGGAAGTCATCAAAATTCTTATTGCTTTTGCAGCTTTCATGGAATTCAAACTGTTTCAAATGGATGTAGAAAGCGCATTCTTGAATGGTTACTTAGGAAGAGGTTTATGTAAAGCAACCCCTTGGATTTGAAGATGTTGATTATCCAAATCATGTTCTTAAATTGGATAAGGCTCTTTATGGTCTGAGACAGGCTACTAGAGCTTGGTATGAAAGTCTGTCTAAGTTCCTTTTGGAAAAGGTTTCAAAAGAGGAAAAATTGACCATACTCTCTTCTTGAAAAGACGAGGTAAAGAATTACTCATTATCCAAGTGTATGTTGATGATATTATCTTTGGAGCAACGTTTGAAGTCATGTATGAGGAATTTACATCACTAATGGGAAATGAATTTGAAATCAGTATGATGGGAGAATTGAGTTTCTTCTTGGGGTTGCAGATAAGGCAAACATCAAATGGTACCTCTATTTGTGAAGAGAAGTACATCAAGGAGCTGCTGAAAAAATTTCATATGATGGATGCAAAGCCTATTGACACTCCCATGGGAACAAACTCAAAACTGGATGCAGATGAACCTGGTCCTATGGTGAATGAAACTATGTATAGAGGCATCATTGGTTCATTGTTGAACTTGACAGCAAGAAGACCTGATGTTGTGTTCAGTGTGGGTATATGTGCTAGGTTTCAAGCATGTCCCAATGAGTCTCATTTGAAAGCTGCCAAGCGAATCCTAAGGTATCTGAAGAAGACAGAGGACCTGGTCATATTCTATCCTTCAGGAGACTCATTTGAACTGGTGGGATATGCAGATGCAAATTATGCAGGGTATCAAGTTGATAGAAAGAATACCTCAAGAATGGCTCACTTTTTGGGGTATTCACTCATATCCTGAGTAACCAAGAAGTAGAATCCAGTGGCTCTTTATATAGCTGAAGCAGAGTATGTAGCAGTTGCATCCTGTTGTGCTCAACCTCTATGGATAAAATAGCAGCTTGAAGACTTTGGAGTGATCACTCACACTATCCCACTCTTGTGTGATAACACAAGTGCACTCAATATGGTAAAGAATCCATTTCAGCATAAAAGGACTAAGCACATTTATGTGCGACAATTTTTTTAAGAGATAATTTAGAAAAGGGAAACATCTATATGCAATTTTATAAGACTGAAGATCAAATTGCTGACATTTTCATCGAAGCCTTGAGAAAGGACCAGTTTGAGAATAATAGATTCAAGTTGGGAATGATGAAGCTTGACTGAGCTAATTCTATCTTAAGCATCCAACCCTCATTGGCTATGATTAGGAGGCAAGTATCCTTGTTATTTGTAATACTTGTTCTGTGGTAAAATCAATCTCATACCTTTTCCAGGCATACACTCATAATGATCTGCTAGAATAAAGAAAGGACAAACCAATTCTGGAATAAGTATCTTCAAATTGCAAAGAGGGACCTGGTCCTATCTCCAAAGGTTAGCACTCTTTACATTATATTTAAACTGCTAATTAGAACCGTTGTAACTGACACGTGTTAGTCATCCATCTTCTGACTGTTGTCCCATCACTTTAAATCCAAGCGATGCATCCTATCAAGGGACCTGACACACCTCTTCATTTCTTTTTATACTCTTTTCCCTCATCTCTCTTCCAAAATTTTCGAACTCTCCTTTTTTTTTTTCAGAAACCATAATATCTTTCTCTTATTTTTCTCTTCCTTTCTCTACAAAATGTCTCAAATTCTGTCCCCTTCCCAAAATATGCTGAACATTCTAAATGAAATGCCCTTTAGTAACCCTATTGCAACACCAATCTCAACCATTCCCCCGGTTGAATACTGTCAACCCCCATCCACAGATGTCATTTCTGTTTCCATCAACAGAGTCTCTCCAGTGTGCTCCCCCTCTCTGGATCTAAATGACCCCCAAAATTCCTCTCCTAATGAGGTTATGCAGTCCAAAATGGGTCAACAAAGTGAAGCCCCTTTGTCTCCATCTTAACCTGGTCCCATTTCCTCCATTTTGTCTGAACTTCTCTTTGAGGGAGACCTTCCTGAAGAAAAAAACTCTTGAGTCTAATATTCTGGCTGCTAGTGAGGAGTTAGTTGTGGAGAGTCTCACCGAAATGAGGGAAAGCACAAGAGTTCCTTTTTCTGAGGAAGTAGATAGAACTCCAGAAGCTCCTCTCAAGACTTCTAAACTAAGGTTCAACAAAACCCAGGAACCATTCTACCCTCTGCTATTACTGATGATGAAGATGATGAGGACAATCGTCATTTATGCTGGGTTGTGTAAAGAAAGATGGTTCCCATCTCCAGTAAGGGAAAAGAGAAAGTGACAGAAGAGAAATTAGCAAAGCAATACCCTACCATGGGTTCAACAAGAAAGTTAATGAGTGATGCAATGAAGGCGAATAAGGATAGTACAACTGAGAGCAGGAGAAAAAGAAAGACTGGAGTGGAAGAGAACTTGGTCCAGTCGTAGGAGTGGTTGAAGTATCAAAAGAGTAGGATGATAGTGAAACTATGTCAAAGGACATCATCTCTACAGTTGAAAAGAGGAAAAAAGAGGCACTAGGAAAGGAGAAGAAAAAACCCAAAACAAGGAAAGCACCAATTAGAAAAGTGGTTGATTCGAAGAATGGAGAGAAGAAGGAGCCAGTGAATAGGAGAGTGAAGGAGACCACGAAGAGAAAAAGGAAAGTGTCACCTGACACTAACGAACTATTTGCAGCATCTGAGCCTGAGTCTGAGAAGGGACCAGGTTCAAAGAGTGAAAAGATGAAGGTTGAAAAGGAGTTAACTCGGGATGAGAGAGTTAACATTTTGAGAAAACAAAAAGTTATGAATGGAAGGGTGTTTGACCCTCAGATAATCACCAAGCCATGAATGTGTAATCTGGCAGACTCTGTGGAAGTGCAAACATGGACTCACCTGTTTGTAAAACACAATCCAGTGTTGCATGCAGATCAAGTTAGGGATTTATACTATAATGCTTAATTCACAGGAGACGGGAGTCTCAATACGCGAGTAGGTGACATAATTTTTCACTTCAATGAGTAATGGTTGGGAGAGATTCTAGGTGTACCCATGGAAGGGATCAGGTTAGTGATTGGACAATCTTGCTCTAAAATTTTTGTTCAAGAATGTGGTAAACTCCTAAAGCAAAACTATGTTGGTATTCCTAAGAAGCTTATGAAGGGGGGATATCAATTGATTTTTTGAGTTTGTGAACAAAGTTCTTCTTCCTAGATCTGAGAAAAGAACAATTGTTTTTGTAGTTGACATGTATCTAATGGAAGCACTGTGCAAATTTGATGCCATAAACCCTCCAGGCATCATGCTAGAACATATACACAAGACTGTTAGAGTGAACGATGAGAAACATGACATGGGTTATGGCTACTTCTTAACAAGAGTGTTCAAACACTTGGAGATTCCTCTTGAAACAGGTGTAAGAGGAACAGTGAAGCAAACCTTCTTCATGAACAGCCTTATTGAGTATGAGTGTGTGGAAGGAAAAATAGGGCACATGAGTAAAATGTATGAGTTGGTGGTAAAATAGATTCAATTGAGGCATGAGCTAGAATAAATTACAGCATTATTGAGCAAGAAAAATGCAGAGATAGCCTTGTTGAAGGCACGGTTGGTAAAGGCTCAAACTGATGGACCAGGTTCAGTTGAAGTCACCGAACTGAGGGCTAAAAATGAAACCCTCATGGCTCAAAATGCTGAACTCAATGAAAATATGATCAAGAGCTATGATGATGCAGATGCTCGTCTCACTCTTATCCTTCAATCCCTAACCCAAAAGCCTCCTCCTTCCTATTCCATACCTCGACCTCCCTATGTGTCTTCCCTTTATCCTTTTTTTCAGTGGGTATTGTCCCTTGGTTCTCTTAGTAGTTTGTCTGTAATTTTTTGAATGCACTCCTTGTATGCAATGAAATGAATTCCCTATTTTTTTAATGGCCTTTCTTAATTTTCTGCTTTTTATTTATGCTTGTGTTGCCGAATGTCCATGGTTTTACCATACTTCCTTACTTTTAATCCTGGTTAACTATCTTTTCTTTTTTATGATGCCAACAGGGGGATATTGTATGCATAGGATAGATTCTGCAAGTTCACTAGGGATAGGTACTTGATGTGGTTGACACAGGGAAGAAGAAGAGAAGCCTGATGTGGTTGACAGGAGGAAGAAATAGGAAGTAGAAGTGAGAAGAAGAGAAGTTTTTCATCATCAGAAAGGGAGAAAATGTTAATATATAGTTTTGATGATTTGACAAACAATGGAATCTAATAGGGGACCTGATCCCATGTGAGAATGGTGCTCATGTACGGGAAAAGGACAACAGGAAAAAGTACTTTGCACACCCTGCCATCTACAGGAGGTGGTGCGCGTCTGGTGCAAAGTGGCAGGGTCGTTAGCCAATAGCATTACTTCTAGGGTTTTGTGTCCATCATATATTTGCTTCATATCTGATGGACATAACCTAGTTTTTGCATTCTGAAAATTTGAAAGAGCAAAAGCCATTTTCTCAAGAAATGTTCTCCTCAAGAACAACAAGAGACCTTATAGAGTTGTCATCGTTCTTAGTTGTTTTAGGTTTATATTTCTGTACTTATTCTTGTAGATTTATTACTGTGTTATAAAGGAATTAGATCAGCTCGAGTCTTAAACATTGATTCTGAGTTGTAGCTAGAGTTAGCTATAAGAGTTAGTAAAGTCTAAATCGATTAACGTTAATTGATTTAGTGGGCAACAGAGTTGTTACTTTGAAGCTTGTTTGTAACAAAGTTGTTATAGTAAGGGGGGAGGAATTTAGAGTTAAATTCCTAGATTGCAAGAACTTATAATCTGAATCTTTGCTCCTTGATGATAATGGAGTTGAGTTGAAATCATGTGAGTACAGGTTGTGGTTTTCTCCTCCCTTGAGCAAGGGGGTTTCCATGTAAACTGCTTCTGTCATATATTTAAATGCATTTATTTTAGTTACTGTTCTTGGTGATTCAAGGAACTTGGTACGTTGACATATAGTGGACGCATACATTCTAACAGGCTTCAATGTATATCCAATGTGTTGTACTCCATAATCATTAATGGCACTAGACAAGGGTTCTTTCCTTGCTCCGAAGGCATGAAATCCAAAATCTAATCAATCCTACTTTGTTTGTTATAGTTGTTGAGGTTATTTCTAGATCCTTTAATAATCTCCTTAACAATTCAAATTTCATTCCTTTCTCTATGAACAAAAATATCCCTCAAATAACTCATTTGGTATATTAATTATGATAACATAGCCATTTTCAATAGTGGCAAAAACAAGTCCATCAACCTTATTATTAGGCAAATTAGGATGTATGAGGTAGTTTCTAGGCAAATGGTTAATGTTGATAAGAGTTGCTTCTTAACAAGTCTTAATCCTTGTGCTCACAGAATAAACAAATTAAGAAACTGTGCGAACGAGGGTTAAGTCATTTAATGGTATAATGTCTAAAATCTATAATTGACTTAACGAATGACAAGGAAGCTAAGTATGCTCTCGTTTGGAAGAAGAGAAGTCCTCATCAAAAGTTTTATTCAAACTCTTCTTACTTGCTTATACTTTAGTTCCATTAACTCTTCAAAGAAGAACTCATTGAGAAACATATACAAAGCTTTTTTTGGGTTTTGATAATGATAAAAATAAATGTCATTAGTGTGATTGAGAAAATTTAAGTTTTATAGAAGATGAAACAAATTTTAAAATCATGAAAAATATCTCAACACTCTTGTTGTCAAGAGGTGATGGAGATTCAGATCTGTAAAATCTTTTTGAGGTTAGTTTCTAGGGGTATTATGTAATCCCATGATCAAAAAATAGATTTTTGGGAACTCCAGAACTTGCCGATATTGACCCCGAGTTGTGTTTATTGAGTTTTGAGGATTTGTTTCGAACATTGAGTTTAAAGTTGTGGTAAGATTTGAGTTTGAAAGTCTAATATTGTTAAAAAGTGGTTTTCAGTGTCTTTTGGATTTTTGAGTGTTAGAATGGAATTTTATCGATTCCATCAGTCCCGAAATGTGAAATCTTTTAGGTGAGAGTTGTCGGTTTCAGATTCGGAGTCTTTTTGGAGATTTGAAATCCTAAGTTGGAAATTTGTGAAATTTTAGCCTTTGGATTGACTTTGGTCAGCATTCGGGGTTCGGATGCTCGGATTAGAGTTTTGAGAGTTTCCTTAAATTCAGGGGACGATTTTAGGCCTAGGTGAAGTCATGATCGATTATTGAGAGCTCCCGAGCTTGCTTTAGCCTTTTTAGGTGTTATGTTAGTTTCTTTGGGATTCACAGATGTCGGGTTAAGGAGACCTCAAATTCGTATTTCGACGGTTCCATTGAGTCCGGAATGTTGAGTATAATTGATCGGCATATTTAGTTTGTGTGTACGCGATTTTGAATAAATCCCAAGGGTCATTTCAATGATTTTTGTGTTGACTATTTTTTTTTAGGTCTAGTTTCTGGTGCAGCTCGCAATCGCTAGGGTGGGCCTGCTTTCACGAGGCTCGTGATAGCAAGGTCTAATTCACCTTCGCAAATAGTCAACTTTCTTTGACCTTCGCAATCACGAAGGAACTGTTCGCAATCGCAACCTTTGCAAAAGCAAAGGCCGGATAATTTTCAAGGTTCATTTTTGCAAATCAGTGGTCGCTTTTGCGACATGGGACATGGGTTTTGATCTGCCATTTCCTTGGTTTAAGCCCAGTTTTCATTTTCTGAGTTAGGTAAACCTTTGGAGGCGATTTGAGAAGAGTTTTCTTGTGCTAAATCATTTGGGTAAGTTTTTGTAACCATAAAACTTCAATTCCCTTTGATTATTTATGGATTTTAACATTAAAATTTGGGATTTTGATTGGGAAATGGCAAGGTCTTTCAAGAACTCAAGTTCTAAATTAAAATGGAGATTGTGAACTGATTGTAAGTTCTTTTTTTAAATGATTTTCACCAATAGTTTCCAAATGCCTTGAGTAACGATTTCAAGTAAACATTTTCTGATTATCATTTTCAAAATTGGGTTTTGTTGATTGACCCATTTTTCAAAGTTTATGAGTTGGGTATTGTTGTTTCAAGAGATTTATTGTGAATACTTGATTGATATAGATTGTGTGGCTTAGGACATTGGTTGGAAGGCGAAGACTCAAGTGTTGGGTGACTATTTGATTGAATCAAGGAAAGTAAACTCCTTAACCCTGTAATTTAGTAGAATTCGTATATCCCTTCATTGTGTGTGTTTTAGGAGCAATAAGAATGAGGTGAAGGGTTAATTGTCCACTTGATAAATCTTAATGAATAAAAAGGGGTTGAAATGAAAAGGTTATGTGTTGGTCATAATGCTTGTGAATTTCCTTGTGATTGCCCTTATTTGATTGATTGATAGCTTGAATATCAACTTGAATTGTTGTCTCTTCTTTAGGGTGTGCACTTGCTTATATGCATCGATTATTTTACATCGTGATGAGAATTATGATGTAAAGACGATGAGAACTGGTTTCAGCTAGTGAAATGGTATAAAGCCGGTGGAAAATAGTTCTGAGTAGTAAAATGATATAAAGCCGATGGGAAATGGTTCTGGCTAGTGAAATGGTATAAAGCTGATGGGAAATAGTTCTGACTAGTGAAATGATATAAAGCCAATGGAAAATGGTTCCAGCAAGTTAAATGGTATAAAACCAATGAAAAATGGTTCCATCTAGTTAAATGATATAAGCCTTCGGGAAATGGTTCATGCTAGTTATTTGATATAAAATCGATGGGAAATGGCTTCGGCTAAAGAAATTGAGCCGATGGAAAATGGTTCCGACAAAGGTTTGAGCATTGTGATTTGAGCCATTTTGATGCTTATGATTGACTTATTTGTTAAGTGTGATTGATGCACTTGTTGCGTGTGATTGATCTACTTGACATTGAGATTGACTTACTTGATTCGTATTGTTTGTTGAATTTTGACTGTTGACATGTGATCTATGAGCCTTGTGAGCTGTGTATTGTAGAATTGTTAGGTTGGGCCTATTTTTGTGCAAGTTATAGTTTGAGGAGCTTCGATTGGGTTGAAAGGAGTATTTGATTCCTAGCTAGTTGCTTTATTTATTAGATTGCTTGTTGGGTACTCTGTTATTGGTACTTACTTTGTGCTTCTACACTTGTGTAGGTTCTGAGCTCGGTATAGCATGACTACTCTTCTTCTCCCTTTTCAAGGCTTTTTGAATGACGTGAGAGGTAGTTGTTTGTCATCCCGGTGAGTCCTTTTTTTCTTTATGTTTTTTTTCTCTGAGAAACAAATAATGAGACTTGTACTTATTTTTTAATTTCGTTCTTTATACATTAGTGGCTTGTACACCTAACAACTAGGTTTTGGGGGTGTTAGTAGAATGAATAAGTTTTCCCGCTTTTATCTTGTTCTTGCTTTATATTTTCACATTTCTTTCATTTCGTTTTGATTGAGGCTTACTTGTCTTGGTGGGAATAGGCAAGTGTCATCACGTCCATTTTTGGGTTGTGACAAATGGTATTAGAGCCCCAGGTTCATAGGTCTCACATGTGTATAAGCGAAGTCTAAGTAGAGTTTTGAGGATCGGTACGGAGACGTCTGTAATTATCTTTGAGAGGCTATGAAGACTGTTAAGAAATTTTTTTTTTGTTCATTCTTTCTTATTGAACCACATTCGCTAGTGTTGAGTTACCACCTGTTGTTTTCTTAGAGTCTAATGACAAAGCTTCTGTTCCGGTGGTAGAGGGGAGGCAGTCCCCGAGGTTGTTATTGAGACCCTAGTTAGAGGTAGAGGTAGTGCCCGAGCTAAAGGTCGTGTTCGTAGAGTAGCACCTGTTAGAGGTCGTGCTCATGGAGCAACACCAGCTAGAGGTAGAACTAGAGAGGTTTCTCCTGAGCCACAGGTTGAGGATCAGATTTCTCCCGAGTTTTGAGCTTTTTTGTTTTAGGAGACTTTGTTGAGGATGCTAGGTGTGCTAGAGAACTTCTCTGAAGGTGGTGCGACAGGTACATCACAATGTTCTCAGACGAGGGTAGGGGGGCAGATCCCAAATTAGCAACACGAGGCTCCGATTATTCATGATTAGGTTAGCCACCAGTGGTTCCTGCACCTATTGTTGGTGCGTAGATTAATCTTGAGGTCATTTTTATAGCGGTCGATCAACAGTGTTATGAGAGGTTTGAGAAGAGGAAACGACCCAGTTTCAGGGTGGTAAGAATGAGAATGCTCATTAGCTTTTGACTTTGTTCCATAAGATGCTTAAGGCAGTAACTACGGTGGATGCTCGCGATGTCTGTTTTGTTTCACTTCAGTTTCGTGGACGCGCTAGAGAGTGATGGAGGACTTTTGTGAGGTCTAGACTAGTTGAATACACCCCGGAAGAGTGAGATGTGTTCTTTAGTTCTTTCCAGGACTTCTTCATTCCTTGGAGCGTGATGGAGGAGAGTTGATTGAGGTTTGAGAGCTTGACTCAAGTCAGTTTGTCTGTTACCAAGTATAAGGCCCATTTCTGTGAACTTTCTAGGCATGCTAAGACTATTGTTTTGGATGAGGTAGAGAGATTTTGCAGGTTTGTGAGAGGGTTGACTTTCTGTGTTAGGTCTTATATGTTCAGAACAGCCAGAGAAGGGTCTTTCTTCCGGTCCATTGTGAGCACTGCCAATGAGGTGGAGTTGATGGTTTTAGAGGAGTTTGGGGAGCCTAAGAAGGCCCAATCATCTGGTCAGTTTTCTGGTGCCTCATCTTGAGGAAGAGATTTGCATAGAGGTGGTAGCTCCTTTCAGCGTCGTGGGCTGATTCATGCATATATATTAGCAGTTGAGAGTGAGCAGTTAACCCAAGAATCGTATGGTTCTTACCGAGGTGTCTATGGTAGTTTGTGTAGTTCGTAACAGTAGTTTTTCGTGTCGAGGTCTTGCTATATTTTTGGAGATCCAGATTATTTTATGTGAAAGTGTGCTCTACAAATTCACTCAAGACCACATCATTCTTATTCAGCTGCTCCAGCTAGAGATTCAACACCTCTACCCAGCAGTCGAGGCATAGTTCAGCCCAATAGAGGCAACATGACTTCTAGTAGGGGTGCTCTAGCTCCACAGGGTGGAGGTAAGGGTTCTACTCATAATATAGGTAGCCATGAGGGCCAGTGTTATGCTTTCCATGAAGGTTTGAGGCCGAGACTTCTGATGGTGTGATCATAGGTATCGTTCTAGTTCACCATCAACATGCGTCTGTATTGTTTGATCTGGGGTGTAATTTCCCGCATGTATCTACCTATTTTGCTGTTGGGTTTGATATAACGTCTGACTGTATGCTTGTTCCTATTCATGTTTCTACACCAGTGGGTGAATCCTTAGCGGTGGATCGAGTGTATCAACCATATCTTGTTTTTTTGGCCGGGTATGATACTTTGGAAGACTTGATCATTTTGAGGATTGTAGACTTTGATATTATTTTGGATATAGATTGGCTCTTCTTGCATCTTGCTATTCTTGATTGTTATGTTAACACTATGACCTTAGCTATATCGAGCATCTTGAGTGTTGAGTGGACGGGTGCTAGTGATTCTTACCCTAGCAAATTTATCTCCTTCATTCGAGCTCAAAGATTGGTTGATAGAGGTTGTTTGTCATATTTCATTCAAGATACTACTGTTGAGCCACCTCTCATGGATTTTATGCCCGTGGTTCGAGAGTTTTCATATGTTTTTCCTACTGACCTTCCAAGTGGTCCTCCAGATAGGGATATTAATTTTGAGAATTACTTGGAGCCGGGCACCAAGCCCATCTCTATTACTCATAATCGTATGGCTCAAGGTGAGTTGAAGGAATTGAAGGATTAGTTACAGGATTTGTTGAGAAAGGGGTTCATTCGACCTAGTGTTTCTTCATGGGGTTCTCCTATGTTGTTTGTGAGGAAGAAGGATGGATCCATGAGGATGTGTATTGATTATCGACAGTTGAACAAAATGACATTGAAGAACAAATATTCGCTTCCTCATATTGATGATTTGTTTGATCATCTTCAGGGTGCATATCTGTTTTGTAAGATTGATTTAAGGTCTGGTTATCATCATCTAAATGTTACGGCATCAGATATCCCCAAGACAACTTCCAGGACCGTTATGGGCACTATGAGTTTCTTGTGATGTCGTTTAGTTTGACTAACACCCCTACAACGTTTATGGAATTGACGGGTGGGGTGTTCCGACCTTATTTGGATTCCTTTGTGATAGTCTTCATTGACGACATATTGGTGTACTCCAAGACCGATGAGGATCATAATCGAGGATTGTACTCCAGAGGTTGAGGGAAGAGAAGTTTTATGTCAAGTTCTCAAAGGGCGAGTTTTGGCTGTATTTTGTGTCATTTTTTAGACATGTGGTGTCTAAGGAGGGTATTTGGATATATCCAACCATGATTGAGGCAGTAAAGGGTTGGACAAGACCTTAATTAGTTACTAATATCCAGATTTTTATGGGACTGGTAGTCTATTACAGATGATTTGTATTTAGAGTTTCTCTACCATTATTTCTCCTTTGACAAGATTGACTTGACAGAGTGTGAGCTTCTGGTGGTCTAATGAGTACGAGGAGAGCTTTCAAAAACTCAAGACCTTATTCACTTGGGCTCCTATTTTTACTTTACCTGAGGAGGGTGTAGACTTCATTATTTATTGCGATACTTTTGGAGTTGGGTTAGGTTGTGTTCTAATGTAGAAGGGTAAGGTCATCGCCTATGCTTCTTGACAGTTGAAGACCCAAGATATCAACTATCATATTTATGATTTTGAGTTGGCAGTCGTAGTGTTTGTGCTTAAGCTATGGCAACATTATCTGTATGGGGTTCATTATGAGGTCTTCACGAAATCGAAGTCTTTAGTACATCTTCAGTCAGAGAGATCTGAACTTGAGGCAGTGCAGATGGATTGTGCTAGTGAAAGATTATGACATCAACATCTTGTATCATTGAGGGAAGGCCAATGTGGTGGCTGCTGCTTTGAGTAGGAAGACTTTTATTGTGAAGTCTTGTTGCTAGTAGTGTGAAGGAGAAACCATTGGCTAAGGATGTTCAGAGGTTATCCAATAGTCTCGTCCGGTTACAGATTACTGAGGAGATGGGTGGTTTGATTGCTTTTATTAAGGCTCGTTCTTGCTTAGTTGAACAGATACGTGAGTGTCAATTTAATGACAAGAAGTTATGTCTCATTTGAGACAAGGTGATGAGAGGGGAAGTCAAGGAGGTTGTCCTTTATTCTGAGGGTGTCTTGAGAATTGGGGGCATGATCTGTGTGCCTAAGGTGGTGTAAGTTGATTAGATTGATTCTTGAAAAAACCCATTGTTCTGTATAATGATCTGAGCTAGCACTATTGGTGGTGTGGTATAACGAGAAATGTTGCAAATTTTGTTTCTATGAGTTAAACTTGCCAACAGGTCGAGTATGAGCACTAGCGGCCTGGAGATATATCTCAGAGGATGCCTATTCCTACTTGGAAGTGGGAACGGATCACTATGGACTTTGTTGTGGAACTACCTACCACAATGAGTGGTTATTGAAAGGTTGACCAAGTCCGTCCATTTCATCCCAGTTTGGGTGAAGTATATGGAGAAGAAGTTAGCCGAGCTTTATATCAGTCAGATTGTGCGACTATATGGAGTCCTAGTTTCTATTGTCTTCGATTGAGGTTTTTTGTTCACTTCCTATTTCAGGAAGTCATTGCAACATAGTTTGGGTACTTGGTAAGATATGATTACAACCTTCCATCCTCACACAGATGGTAGTCTGAGTGGACGATTCAGGTGTTGGATAACATGCTCCGAGCTTGTATCATTGATTTTGGTGCTAGATGGGATTGACATTTTCCCTTAGAAGATTTTGCCTAAAACATTTATCATTCCAATATTTAGATGGTCCCATTTGAGGCGTTGTATGGCAGACGGTGTAGATCTTTGATCGGATGGTTTGATTCAGCTGAGATGGACTCATTGCATACAAACATTCTTAGAGATTCTATGGAACAAGTCTGTATGAACCAGGGTAGATTGTTGACAGCCCAGAGTCGACAGAAGAGTTATGCAAATCATAGAGTTTGAGCTCTAGTATTCATGTAGGGTGATCATGTTTAGCTCGAGTGTCACCCATAAAAGATATGATGATGTTCGAAAAGAAGGGAAAGCTTATCCCTAGATTCATTGGACCCTTTGAGATTTTTAGTCATGTGGGAGAGGTGGCCTATAAACGGTCCTTACCACCTAGTTTGTATGTTGTACATCCTGTATTTTATGTCTCCATGCTTCAAAAGTACGTGCCAGACGAGTCTCGTGTGCTTTTTCTTGATTAAGTTGAGTTGTCTCCAAACTTATCTTTTGAGGACAAGCCTATTGTCATTTTGGATAGGCAGGTCCAGAAGCTTAGGATCAATGATATTGCTTCAGTAAGGTGCAGTAGAAGCACCATCCAGTTTGTGAGGCGACTTGGGAGACGAAGTCAGATATGCATGTCAAATATCCTCAACTTTTTTAAGCTTCGGGTACTTTCTTTTACATTATGTTCGAGGACAAACATGATTTTTAGTGATGGATAAGGTAATGACCTGGTTGGTCATTTTTGGAAAGTTGCATGAATTTACCATTTTGCCCCTCCCTATATTGACTCCGAGTTGTGTTTATTGAGTTTTTAGAATTGGCTTTGAACTTTTAGTTTAAAGTTGAGAATTTGGTAAGATTTGAGTTTGAAAGGCTAATATTATTAAAAAGTGATTTTCAATGTCTTTTTGAGTTTTGAGTGTCGAAATAGAATTTTATCGATTTCATCAGTCCTAGAATGTGGAATCTGATCTGTGATAGTTGTCGATTTCAGATTCAGAGTCTTTTTGAGGATTTGAGATCCTAAGTTGGAAATTTGTGAAATTTTAGTCTATGGGTTAACTTTGGTCAATATTTGGGGTTTGAATGCTCGGATCAGAGTTCTAAGAGTTTCGTTTGGATTCAGGGGAGGATTAAGGCCTAGGTGAGGTCTTGATTGATTTTTGAGAGGTCACGGGCTTGTTTTAGCCTTGTTAGGTGTTATGTTAGTTTCTTGTGATTTTCACAAATGTCAGGTTAAAGAGACCTCAGATTCGTGTTTCAACGGTTTCATTGAGTCTTGAACATTGAGTATAATTGATTTACATATTTGGTTTGTGTGTACGGAGTTCTGAACGAATCCCGAGGGTCCTTTTGACAATTTTTGTGTTGGTTGTTATTGTAAAAGTCTAGTTTCTGGTGTAGCTCGCGATCACGAGTATTCTCTTTCGTGAAGGGTCAACTTCCTTTGATAGTCGCAATCGCGACCTTCGCGAAAGTGAATGTTAGTTTGCAAAAGCGATGGTCGGATAATTTTCAGGGTTCGTTTTTGCGAACCAGTGGTCGCTTTTGCGACATTCGCAGAGAGGGGTTTTGACCTGCCATTTTTTGGGTTTAATCCCCTTTTCCCATTTTTAAAGTTTGGTAAACCCTTGGAGGCATTTTGAGAAAAGTTTTCTTGTACGAAATCATTTGGGTAAGTTTTTGTAACCCTAAAACTTTAATTTCCTTTGATTATTTATGGATTGTAACATCAAAATTTGGAATTTTGATTGGCAAATGGCAAGGATTCTCAAGAACTTAAGTTCTAAATGCGAATGAAGATTATGAACTGATTTTAAGTCTTTTTTCGAAATGATTTTCACCAATAGTTTCCAAATGCCTTGAGTAATGATTTCATGTAAAGAATTTCGGATTCAAAATTCATTTTTGGAATTGGGTTTTGTTAATTGACCCATTTTCAAAGTTTATGAGTTGGGTATTGTTGTTTCCGGAGATTTATTGTGAATACTTGATTGATATAGATTGTGTGGCTTTGTACATTGGTCAGAAGGGAAAGACTCAAGTATTGGGTGACTAGTTGATTAAATTAAGACAAGTGATCTCCTAAACCTTGTAATTTAGTAGAATTTGTATATTTCCTTCATTTTGTGTATGTTGGGAGCAATGAGAATGAGGTGCAGGGTTAATTATCGACTTGATAAATTTTAATGAATAAAAAGAGGTTAAAATGAAAAGCTTAAGTGTGGATCATAATGTTTGTGAATTGCCTTGTGTTGGCCCTTTTTGATTGATTGATGAAATGCTTGATAACACGAATTTGGAATTGAATTGCTTGAATTGTTTTCTCTGCTTTATTATGTTAACTTGCTTATGTGCATCGATTGTTGTATACTGTGATGAGACTTGTGATGTAAAGCCGATGGGAAATGATTCTGGCTAATGAAATGGTATAAAGCCGATGAGAAATGGTTTTTGGTAGTGAAATGATATAAAGCCGATGGAAAATGGTTCCGACTAGTGACATGGTATAAAGCTGATGGGAAATGGTTCTGGCTAGTGAAATGATATAAAGCTGATGGGAGATGGTTTCGGCTAGTGAAATGGTATAAAGACAATGGGAAATAGTTCCGGCTAGTGAAATGATATAAGCCGTTGGAAAATGGTTCCTGGTAGTGATTTGATGTAAAGCTGATGAGAAATGGTTACGACTAGTGAAATTAAGCTGATGGGATATGGTACCAGTAAATGTTTAATCATTGTGATTTGAGGCATTTTAATGTTTATGGTTGACTTTTTTGTTTACTGTGATTGATGCACTTATTGCGTGTGATTGATCTACTTGACATTGAAATTAATTTACTTGATTCATTGTTATTGTTGAATTGTGACTGTTGAACTGTGATCATTGAACGTCGTGAGTTGTTATCATAGAACTGTTAGGTTGGACCGATTTTTTTGTTGGATGTAGTTTGAGGAGGTTCAGTTGGGACGAAAGGAGTATTTGATTCCTAGCTAGTTGCTTTGTTTATTAGATTGTTTGTTGGATATCGTGTTGTTGGTACGCACTCATTGCCTCTGCACTTGTGTAGGTTCCGTATATATAGTGTGATTGCTCTTCTTCTCCCTTTTTCACGACTTGTTGAAGGACTTGAGAGGTAGCTACTTGTCATTCCGGCAGATCCTCTTTTTCCTTTTCTTTATGCTTTGTTCGATTTGAGAAAGAAATACTGAGACAAGTACTTATTTCTTAACCCCTTACTTTATGTATTAGTGGCTTGTACACGTGACAACCAGGTTTTGAGATGTTAATAGAATGAATAAGTTTTTCCACTTTTATCTTGTTCTTGCTTTATTTCTTCGCATTTCTTTCATTTCGTTTAGGTTGAGGCTGACTTGTCTTGGTGGGAATAGACAAGTGTCATCAAGTCCATTTTTGGATAGTGACAGAACTCCAAACCTTGACACTTTGGGCCAGAGAGAAAAGTGAAAGCCACATTTCATAGAAGATCAACAATGGTGATTATAACTTATGGCACGATGACCAAATAAGAATGGGCTTTCTTGCTACTAAATGTCCTAGATTTATAACTAGAAATGGACAGGGTCAAGGAGTTCATGATGATCAATGGTGCTTGGAATATGCCAAAACTCTGCAGCACCCTCTCTGATCGCATAGCTCTATACAATTGTACTATTGATATTGGGGAGCCAAATGACAAAGGCTATACTCATTGGAGTGATACTGAGAATGGACAGTATAACAATAGGATAATCTGATCAACTGTTACAACACCTAGATAAATAAAATTTCTTTCTTGGCTATATTTGGCACAATTTTGTTCCCTTTAAAATTTGTTTCCTAACTTGGAGACTTTTGCATAATAAACCTTTCAATGTTGTGTAGCTAACTTTTGAAACCAAAATTTCACTACTTGTTCCATATTTTAGTTGGGTTATTTATGTTAAAACTATTGATCAAATGTTAATAGCTTTTCAAATAGTGGTTGATATTTGATAAAAAGGTGTTAATAAATTAGCTATCTGCCCACTTCTCCTCAAGATTATAAATTTCACATTTTAAGAAAATTTAATTATAAATATCTATTTGAGTTATATACAACATCAAGTATAAATTATTTAATTAATTTGATTATTGAGGTCTAGAAGTTGCCTTTGATATATGACAAAAAAAGAAAATAATGTGCAGGGGACCAGATAGACGATAGGCAAAACATTCCAAAAAGCGAATACTACCATTTAGGCCGTAAGGTTGTCTACCATAATAGAAGTCGGCAATACTAATTTAATTAATTAAGAAAAAGAAGATGTTTCTGCTAGTAAGTAGCCCCAAACGTGCTGTCACAAAACACATCTATTTGCTCTTCTAACAATAAATGAAAGTTTATTTTACACTTGATATTATGAAAAATATTTAACTTTTTTTAAAAACTATTACTAGCTCCATCCATTTTTAATTGTCATAGTTTTTTTTTTTAGAGTCAAACTATAGTAACTTTGACCAACATTTTACAATGTATTTTTTCATTATATTGATATGCAAAAAAATTTACAATTTATAGTATTTTTTGTATTTTTTTTTAATATTTAAATTTTTTGTTTAAAATATCAAATTAATGTAATCTAATTTAAATTTGAAAATTAGTCAAATTGATTTTCAAAAAATGAAACATGACAAATAAAAGTGCACAGGGAGTATCTTCTTATTTTGCTTTCTCCACTTCTCTTATTGGTATTATATACACACACATACATCTATTATAATGAATATCTCTATATTTACTAATTAAACATATCAATCGACCAACTTGAATGTCATAGTTTGTTTTATATTTCTACACTCAACTTGTATTTTTGGCATGAATAAATTTAAGTAATTTACACAAAATCAAAAATAAATAATTTCGTTGAACACCTCGGTTAGTTGGCTTCTTATATTTCATTGTGTTGGTGAAAGTTTGATTCCCCTCCTTATAATTCCTTACCCTATTTTCCATTTCCCCACCCCCAATTTATTTAGTTATTTCAAAGAACTAGTATGACGTTGAATGTAAAAATGAAAGAAATATTAATCTTAATTCCCTTTTGAAGGAATGTTGAACCAGAATATATTTTTTTTCTTTTGTCTTAACCCTTAATTAGCGGTGGTAATTAGGTGAGTGATTGATAAGAATACAAATTGTGCTTAGATATATTAGTCATGGAAAGAGCATGTGATGTGCGTTAGTTACTTCCTTGTTGACTGTGAAAACTGATTACGTCAACAATACATACATGATTACATGTTACTCCGTCTGTTACGTGACACTCTCCACAATTTTTAGTTAGTCTATCTTTTTATAATAAACTATTATTTTGCTTCTTCTTTTTTTATAATAAACTATTATTTTGCTTTTTTTTTAATGATAAGGAAAACCCGCAGTCGGTATTCTTTGGGTGTGCACATGGTAAAACTCTCGCAATAACTCGCAAACCACATAGAAGAGGTAACCCGCACTAGGCAAGGCAAGCTTTGTATGACGAGATCGACTCAAAAGGCAAACTCCGCAAACCACATAGAAGAGGTAACCCGCACTAGGCAAGCCTTGTTCGACAAGCTTGGCCCAAAAGGTGAACTCCACAAACCACATAGAAGAGGAAACCTGCACTAGGTAAGCCTTGTACGACGAGCAGGGGCGGACCCACGTTGGTTCCAGGGGGTTCACCCGAACCCCCTCGGCAAAAAATGATACTGTATATATAAGGTAATTTTCTGTATTTATGTGGATATATATATGTTGAACTCCCTCAATGACAATGAGAAAGAGATTAGCCCAGTGGCAAGTTCCTTGAAAATTAAGTCTCATGTTGAGGGTTCGAATTCCTGCATTAGCGTTTTATTTTTTTCTTTTTCAGTTTCAGTTTTTTTTTTTTTTTTTTAAAGGTTTCAGTTCCGTTTTCACGTTTTTTTTATAGTTTTTTATTTTATAAAACATGCTAAAAGTGTGGTTTTAAACCCAAAAAAATTCAAGAGTCCTCCACTAAAACTAAATACTACTACTTTCTTGAAATTTTGTTTTGTTGGCTTATATATACACGTTTATTCTTTTATTTTTCAAACCCCCTGAACGAAAATCCTGGGTCCACCACTGACGACGAGGTCGACCCAGAAGGTAAACTCCTTACTTTCACTGGTAAGGTATTTCGAACTTGAGACCTCCAATATGAAAGTCTCAAGTCCAAACCATTGGACCACCCGAAGGATATTATTTTGCTCTCAGTGAATTATAATCACATAAATATTAATAATTTATTTTAAATTAATAAATTTTAATTTTTTGTTCTATTCTCCAATTCGATGTCTAATCCAACACCTTCACAAAACATTGGAATAGATAGAAGAAGAGACGGGAGACATACCTGTTGGGCGAGGTGAGGGCGAAATCGAACCAGCGTGTCTCATTTTGATGCCATTTGATGATGCGGCCATCAGAAACGCCGGTGTAAGGACCATCACCATGAGGGTCAAAGGCAAAGCTCTCTGGCCCAACAGCGCCTCCGACTATTCGGATTACTTCAACAAACCTTCTATCTATTAATGGATTTTCTTCAAATCTAAAAAACGACCATATTACAACAATAATTGTTGCGCCAATGGCAATCCAAACCTTAAAGGTTGATGAGGAGTTACAAAGAGAAGAAGCCATTAGTTATTATAAGCTATAGAGGTTTTGTTTTTGGAGGAACCAATATATTACTACTATACTTCTTTCTACGGTTATTCTATAGTTTTTATCGAAAAAACAAAACGGCCCCATATATTGTGTGGTTTTAGGTAAATAATTGTCAATTGCAACCCATAAAAATATAGAAAAAGAAGATAGCAAAGTTTGGTAGGATGGTAAGCGGCCCTTATTTTTAATCCTAAAATTAAAATTATAAGTTAAAATCACTAAGAAATTAAAAAGGTGAAGTTTCTATAGACGGATAAAAAAAAGTTTGCTAGGATATACTACTAGTAGCACACAAAGATCAAAATATATATTTTTGATCTATTTTTTCATAAATGTCTATAATGCTACAATAACAAATATAGTAATCAAAATCATACGAAAAAACAAAGGAGTATGAGATAACCATAATGGATAATACCATATTTATTAATTGTTATGTTATATAAGTATGCTAGTAATTTTACTCTAATTTGAGGTAATATAGTTTTAAAATTAAGTTCAATATAACTTACTCCCTCTGTCTCAATTTATTTGACTTAATTTCTTTTTTAGTCGATCTCAAAAAGAATGACTTATTTCTATATTAAGTAATAATTCAAGTTTAAAATGTTCATTTCACCCTTAAGGAAATGATTTATAGTCACACAAATTTTTATCACTCATTTTAGACTACAAGTTTTAAAAGTATTTTATTCTTTCTTAAACTATGTGCCGAGTTAAACTATATCACATAAAATGAGACGGAGGGAGTATTTCTTATATAAAAGGGGACAAAAAAAATACAGCCTAACGAAAAATGCTACTACCCCTTAGTGATAAGTATAAGTTCATCAAATATTTCACTTATAGAGAAGATTGAAATCGAAGAGCAATCTTCACTAAAATTCAGAGATATTTTTTTGTTGTTGAATTTATTAAATTGAATCTAGTCTACCAATTTAAAGAGAATTGAGAGGTACTCCCGGCCATTTCTCCCATAGAGATTTTGAGAGTATAATTTAGAAGCGGAGTAAGGTAGAGTTCAGAGGTTTATTCATATTTTATGGCGAAAAATTATATTGTTTATATATAATTAAGTTATTTTTTTATACCTATATAATAAATGTTAAATTCTTTTTAATTTCTTCTAGTATTTATTTTTTCATTTAAACCCGTAAATAAAAATCTTGATTTCACTATTAATATAATAACCCAATGTTTTTTTGGTTGTATATATATTTTGTTCTATGTTAATTAATTAACTTCGCCACTATGTAGTGGTATCTTAAAAGAAAAAACAAATAAGTTCTTGCATCCACATGATCCCAACTGGCCATCTTTCTTTATTTTATTTATATTTTCATTTTCCTGTTTTTCTCTTTTCTTGTTCCCTTTTAAATATATTTCTGTCAGGATTTTTTTTTTTTTTTTTTTTTTTAAGATGTGATCCCTAACTGTAGCTAAATCTGTTTGAGACATAGGGTGTGTTTGGTAGGGAAGAAAATATTTTTTAATTTTTTTATGTTTGATTGGGTAAAATGTTTTGGAAAATATTTTGCAAATCAATTTATTTTCCTCAAATTTAAGGAAAATGACTTCCATTCAAAAATTAAGGAAAACATTTTCCAAAACTTTCCTCTAACTTCAAATTACAATTTTTTTTTTAAAAAAAAATTAATTTAAAGCTTATTTTTAAAATATATCTTTTTAACTTCAATGTTTTTACCCCCCCCCCCCCCCCG
>JAJOOR010022303.1:0-15976 GCA_036250505.1 Solanum acaule | reverse complement strand
AATATGGTAGTAATTATGCAGCCAAACCAATGAACAACCTACAACAACACCCTTTTAACACCCACAATACCACATGAAAATCTCCACATCCATTCCAAATTTAGATTCAAGTTCTAGAGTCACAACATGCTCAAAACAATAACTTTTCATGTTTAAAATTTAATGTGCAGGAAATTATCACAAAGAACAAGACTAATTTATGAATCTTAACTTAAACAATGAATTAGTGAGTAGAATAGAGTCTAGGCACTATGGGTGGAAGGACCCATGAGTTCAACACCACATACCTTGAGTTCTTATGAAGGTCTTGAGAGTGTCTTCAATGGAAGCTTGCAACTTGGAACAAGAGTCTCTTCAATCTTGAGGAAAGTTTTGGATTAGGGTTCTTGAGAGAACTTGAGAGAAAATGTGTCTAAGTATGGGAGAGGTGTTTTGGAAATGTTTTAGAGATGAAATTTGAACTAATGCTATATAGAAAATAACATATGCCCTTTGGAAGAAATTCGTCCAACACTTAGAAAAAAAAAGGGGCGGGTGAACAGTAAAAAGGCTACTGGAAATTGCATTCCCTGCCGGACAGACTTTACGAAAATGGGCATAACTTCTTCGTCCGAACTCCGAATGAGGTGAAACGAAGTGCATTAGATATCTAACTCAAAGGGCTTTCCATGGATATATTATTGGCCACCAAATAATTTGTGTGCTAGGAGATATGACCCTCCAAAGTAGACCCTCGAAAAAGGCTTCACTTGGAAATTTCGGATTTTGATACGTTTGCTCTAAAATTTGGGTTAGACCCATTACCCACTCAATTTGACCCCCTAAACAATAATATGAAGTCGGATTTCCGAAATCATGCACGGATTTTGAGATATATGGAAACTACAATTATAGGTGTTTCCGAAGCACATTTTCGGGCATTTTTGGGGTCGTTTCAATAGTAGTGGTTGTCGGTTAGAGAAACTCCCACAGTATTACATTATTTAATTATATGAGTAAGTTGAGTTGTTATTGCATTTCTTTAACAAACTGAGTTGCTTTCTACTATTTTAAAAGCTTTCTATATATTGCATGTGTATTGTTGTTTTATATTGAGTTAAGTTATTCATGAGTTGAGTAAAGCCAATGTAAGTGTCTCTTTCAGATTCCTTTCAAACTTATGTTATGTTTAGTATTCCCCTCACAGACTCGTACATTCAATGTAATGATGCCATTTGGCCTGCATCTTTTAATGATGCAGACACAGGTAACCATGATCAGCATCCAATGCCTCGTTGATCCAGTTGAGCACTCAGAGTTAGTTGGTGATCCTCCTTGCTTTTCGGAGTACTCATTTTTACATTGCTTTCTAGCATTTCAGTTGTTAGGATGATCGGGGGTCTTGTCCCGACATCCCTCTTTGTTTTAGAGGCTTCATAGACGAGTAGTTATAGTCCTTTAGTCTTGTATTTCAGATGTTTTGCTATGAGACTTGAGTAGCCTTTTTGGCTAGTTTGAATGCTTCCTTAAAGACATTCTAAGTTTAATTCATAAGTTTCTTGGTTGAGATTATTTCTTATGTTTAAGTCTTCCGCTGAGTAAATAAGTCAGGCCAAGGGTTCACTTGGGGCCAGCAATGGTTCTTGAGTGCCAGTCCTGCCCAGGGTGCAGGCTCGTGGCATGACAAACTTGGTATCAGAGCACAGAGTTCAAGAGTCCTAGGGAGTCTATGAAGCCATGTTTGTAGAGTCCTAGATATCGGTGTGAAGCGCACCACATCTATAATTAGGAGGCAGCGACACTTAGGAAATTATCTCACTTCTTTCACACTCATTTCATGCGATAAAGTTCATCTCTATAAAGTCTCTTTCTAATTCGTGCTTGCACGTGTTTTCAGTTAAGCATGCCTCCATGAAGAGTTGTTAGAGGTCATCCTGCTAGGCGTAATGTTGAGGAGCAAGGGGTACCTAATGCACTTGAAGTGCAACCCCATGGAGAAGTTACCAATGTTGAGTTCAGGGAAGTGATCAGGATGTTAAGCCAAGTTGTGACCAACCAAGCTGGGCAACAAAGGGGGGCTCTACAAGAAGAAGTTGATACTTTAAGGATTCGAGAGTTATTGAGGATGAATCCTCCAAGTTTTACTAGTTCAAGCACTACTGAGGATCCGGAGAATTTTGTTGAGGAATTGCAAAAGGTATTTGAGGTCATGCACAATACCGATGCTGAGCGAGTTGAACTAGATGCATATGAACTGAAGAATGTTGCTAGGACTTGGTTTGACTAGTAGAAGAAGGGTAGAGTTGAGGGAGCACCACCTGCGAGTTAGGTTTGTTTTGAAGAGGCCTTCTTAGGGCGTTTCTTTCCCTGAGAACTGAGAGAGGCCAAGGTACGAAAGCTTCTCACTCTTAAGCAAGATTCACCAAGTGTTCATGAGTATGGGTTGAAGTTCACCAACTATCCCGTTATGCTCTGGAGATGGTTGCAGATATGAGGAGTAGAATGAGTTTGTTTGTTGCTGGGCTGTCTCGTCTGTCGAGTAAGAAAGGTAAGGCTACAATGCTAATAGGTGACATGGATATAGCAAAGTTGATGGTCTATGTGCAGCAGGTTGAGGAGGAGAAGTTGAGGGATAGAGAGGAATTCAGAAATAAGAAGGCTAAGACGTCAGGGAATGAGTCCGGGCAGCAAAAAAATAATGCGAACATGTCTTCTTTCCAACAAAAGGAAAAGGGACATGCTCCTTTATCCGCTAGTGCACCTGCACCCAGAAACCAAGGTGAGTACAATTGTCAGAATTCACAGAACTTTAGAGCTAGACCTGCACAATCTCAGGGTAGTGTGGCACAAGGAGCTAATTAGGCTCCTGCATATGCTAAGTGTGGTAGAACCCACCCAGGTAAATGTCGCGATGGCTCCACAAGTTCTTTCAAGTGTGGACAAGAGGGTCACTTCATGAAAGAGTGCCCTAAGAACCGGAAAGGTAATGGAAATCAGGGCAATAGAGCCCAATCTTCATCAGTTGCTCCACCAGACAGGGCTGCACCTAGAGGAGCTACTTCTGGTACTGGCGGAGGAGCAAACCACCTTTATGCGTTCACTAGTTGTCAAGAGAAAGAGAATTCTCCAGATGTTGTCACTGGTATGATCAAAGTCTTTACTCTTGATGTTTATGCTTTGCTAGACCCAGGAGCAAGTTTATCTTTTGTGACTCTTTATGTTGCAAATAATTTTGATGTTCTTCATGAGAAACATTGTGAACCCTTTTGTGTTTCTACACCTGTTGGGGAGTCTATTCTAGCTGAGCGAGTATATCGTGATTGTATCATTTCCATCAATCACAAGAACACCATGGCTGATTTAGTTGAGTTAGACATGGTAAATTTCGATGTCATTCTTGGTATGGACTGGCTTCATGCCTGTTATGCCTCCATTGACTGTAGAACTCGAGTTGTTACATTTCAAATTCCTAATGAGCCAGTTATAGAGTGGATTAGTAGTTCAGCAGTGCCTTAGGGTCGTTTCATTTAGTACCTTAAGGCGAGAAAGTTAATTTCCAAGGGGTGTGTCTATCACTTAGTCCGAGTTAATGACTCTAGTGTTGAGATACCTCTTATAGAGTCAGTTTCAGTAGTAAAATAGTTTCCAGAAGTCTTTCCTGATGATCTTCCCGGAGTCCTTCCTGAGAGAGAAATAGACTTCGGTATAGACTTTCTTCCAAATACTCGTCCAATATCTATTCCGCCATACAGAATGGCTTCAGCAGAGTTGAAAGAGCTTAAAGAACAATTGAAGGATCTCCTAGATAAGGGCTTTATTCGACCAAGTGTCTCACCTTGGGGCGCTCCTGTCTTATTTGTGAGAAAGAAAGATGGTTCCCTTAGGATGTGTATACATTACCGCCAGTTGAACAAGGTTACCATTAAGAATAAGTATCCTGTTCCGAGAATTGATGATCTTTTCGATTAGCTTCAGGGTGCTACTTGTTTCTCTAAGATAGACTTTAGATCAGCCTACCATCAGTTGAGGGTAAGGGAATGTGATATTCCAAAGACAGCACTCAGGACCCGTTATGGTCATTATGAGTTCTTAGTTATGTCCTTTGGTTTGACCAATACGCCTGTAACATTCAAGGACCTTATGAATAGAGTATTCAAGCCTTATTTAGATATGTTTGTTATCGTGTTCATTGATGACATACTAATCTATTCAAGGAATGAAGAAGATCATGCTAGTCATCTCAGAATAGTTCTCCAAACTTTAAAGGATAGAGAGTTATATGCCAAGTTCTCTAAGTGTGAGTTTTAGCTTGAGTCTATGGCATTCTTATGCCACATTATGTCTGGAGAGGGAATTAAAGTTGATACTCAGAAAATAGAGGTAGTGCAGAATTGTCCTAGACCTACATCTCCAACTGATATTAGGAGTTTCTTAAGTTTGGCTGGATATTATAGAAGGTTCGTAGAGGGGTTCTCATCTATTTCATCCCCTTTGACCAAGTTGACTCTAAAAACAGTGAAATTTCAATAGTCTGAAGCTTGTGAGAAAATCTTTTAGGAATTGAAAAAGAGATTGACTACTGCCCAGTATTGACCTTACCAGAAGGTACGCAAGGCTTTGTTGTGTACTGTGATGCGTCTAGAGTTGGTTTGGGTTATGCGTTAATGTAGAATGGCAAAGTTATAGCTTATGCCTCCAGACAGTTGAAAGTTCATGAGCAGAATTACCCAACCCATGATCTAGAATTGGCTGCCGTAGTATTTGCTTTGAAAATATGGCGCCATTATCTTTATGGTGTTCATGTAGATGTATTCACTAATCATAAAAGTCTTCAGTATGTGTTTACTAAGAAAGAGCTTAATCTCAAACAAAGAAGGTGGTTAGAATTAGTCAAGGATTATGACATAAGTATTCTTTATCACCCAGGTAAGGCTAATGTTGTTGCTGATGCTTTAAGCAGATTGTCTATGGGTAGTACCGCCCATATTGAGGAAGAAAAGAGAGAGTTAGCGAAAGATGTGCATAGACTTGCACGATTGGGAGTTCGACTAATGGATTCCATAGAAGGAAGAGTAGTGGTGATGAATGAGGCTAAATCATCATTAGTGTAAGAAGTAAAAGAGAAGCAAGACCAAGATCCTATTTTGCTTGAATTAAAGACAAATGTTCATATGCAAAAACAATTGGCTTTTAAACAAGGGGGAGATGCGTAATGATATATCAAGGTAGGTTGTGTGTACCAAGGGTGGATGAGCTCCAAGAGAGGATCATGGAGGAAGATCATAGCTCCAGATATTCCATTCATTCGGGTTCCACAAAAATGTACCGTGATTTGAGAGAAGTTTATTGGTGGATTAGTATGAAGAATGGTATTGCAGAGTTTGTTGCTAAGTGTCCAAATTGCCAACAAGTTAAGGTAGAGCATCAAAGGCCCGGTGGTTTGGCTCAGAATATAAAACTTCCGGAATGGAAGTGGGAGATGATCAATATGAACTTCATCACAGGTTTACTAAGGTCTCACAGGCAACATGATTCCATTTGGGTGATTGTCGATAAAATGACAAAATCAACCCATTTTCTACCGGTAAAGACTACCCATTCAGCAAAGGATTATGCTAAGTTGTATATTCAAGAGGTGGTAAGACTTCATGGGGTTCCGATCTCCATTATTTCAGACATAGGTGCGCAATTTACTGCACAGTTTTGGAAATTATTCCAAAAAGGCTTGGGTTCAAAGGTGAACTTAAGTACTGCCTTTCACCCTCAGATAGATGGGCAAGCAGAGTGTACTATTCATACTTTAGAAGACATGTTGAGGGCCTGTGTGATTGATTTCAAAGGTAATTGGGATGATCACCTTATTTAATTTGCTTACAGCAATAACTACCACTCTAGCATCCAAATGGCTCCTTATGAAGCTCTTTATGGGAAAAGATGTAGATCTCCTATTGGATGGTTTTAAGTTGGTGAAGCAGGGTTGATAGGACCAGATTTAGTTCATCAAGCTATGGAGAAAGTGAAAGTGATTCAAGATAGGTTGAAAACAGCGTATAGTCGTCAGAAATCCTACACTGATGTTAGGAGAAGGGAGTTAGAGTTTGAAGTAGATGATTCGATAAATCTGAAATTTTCACCCATGAAGGGTGTTATGAGGTTTGGCAAGAAGGGAAAGCTTAGTCCCCGGTATATCGGCCCTTACAGAATATCCAAAGGGTTGGTAATGTAGCTTATGAGTTAGAGCTACCCCAAGAGTTAGCAGGGGTTCATTTGGTACTTCATATTTCCATGTTGAAGAAGTGCATGAGAGATCCTTCACTTATCATACCAACTGAAGATATTGGTATCAAGGATAGCTTATCTTATGACGAAATTCCGATTCAGATTCTAGATCGTCAAGTTCGCAAGATGAGGACTAAGGAAGTAGCATCAGTCAAAGTTCTTTGGAGGAACCAGTTTGTTGAGGAAGCTACTGGGGAAGCTGAAGAAGATATGAAGAAGAGGTATCCACATCTCTTTGAGACTGGAGAAATTCCATATCAAGGTACTAATTCTCTTCTTAGTACTCTTTAATTTATAAGTTGGCATGTTGTAGTTGCATTGCTTGTTGGGTGTTCGAGTTGAATGTTAGATATTACACCCTTAGCCTAGTAAGAGTAATCTTATTCGAGGATGAATGTTCCCAAGGGAGAGATATTGTAACATCTCGTTAATTGAAAGAACTAGAAAGAGTTAAAATAGGAAATAGTCATTTTAGGAAATAATGAAAAATATGGAAATTTGTTAAGTTATGTCAAGTTTGGGTTTTTTGGTCAACTTCAAACGGCCATAACTCCTAGATCAGGATGAGTTAGGTGTAATTCTACATACCATAGGAAAGATTCTGGAATTATCTTTCCAATGCCGCCGAGTTTGCACGACTCCGACTTTGTATGAGTAAGATATGCTAATTGGAAGTTGGGTTGTTCAAATAAGGAAAGTGTAATCCGGATTTTTGAAGGGTAGTTTGGTCTTTTCCTTACCAAATTACTTTGTTTCATTTTTAGGAGTTTAATTGGGGTCTAAACTGAACTTGGTCAGTTTATGCTTTTGAAAACTAAGTTAGGGTTTTGAGAGAAGAGAAAAAAAGAGGAGTAGGAGCAAGAATAGTCAAGTTCTTCAAGAATCGCTTGTGGATTTCGTCAAGGGGTGATCCCTACGAGGTATATGAGACTCTCATACCGTTGGGTTCGTTCACCCACGTGCCAAGCATGTTTATTTCAGCGTGAATTCATCCAAAAAGGGTTGAAAGTTTGACGTTTTTGATATGTGTTCATAAATTTGTTTTCGTTCTTGAATTGGGCTGAGATTGAGAAGTTTTTTAGATTATTGCGTCGAATTATGGAGTTGTTTTGAGTTAGTTTCTTATGTACATTAACTGGGTATCTGAATCTAAAGAGAATTTGGGAAAAAGAACTGAGTTTAGACAAATTAGGGCTGGAAAATGAAGAAGGAAAAAGTCGGGCGAATTTGGGTACCATGTCCGCGTCGCGGACCTGTTCCTCAGGATGGGAATATTCTCCTCGCGTCGCGGAGTGGTCACAGACCGTTCTGCCTCGAAAACTATTTTTGCGACCAAATATTTAAATACATCTCCCGCGTCATGGACTAGTTCCCAGACAGTGATTTCTTGATCTTTTCTCGTGTTTAACTATCTAAAAACACTCCTAAACATCATGAGATCCTTACTATCACAAATCATAATCCTTGAATCCATAAATTCAAATTCAAGGAAAGTTAAGAGTCAAGTCTAGAAGTTAAGAATCAAGTCAAGAGAAATTTATAAAGTATTTCAAAAGTCTTTCACAAACGTTTTAACTTTGTTTTAAGACTTAAGCTTTGAGTTGAGGAAAGAGTAAGAGTAAAGTTCATTTCTTCAAAGATTATACGGGAACTAAGTATTTTCAAGAGTTAAAAATGTTTTCACATTTGAGAAAGAAGGGAAACACTGATTTCCAAGAGAGCTTTTAAGCTAAGTTTTGAGTAATTATCTCAAACCAAAGAAAGAAGTTTTGTTTTAAAAACATATGAGCTAAGTATATTTTGGGAGTAGTATTGAGCACCAATATGGGGATGCGAGTTCATAATAACTCAAGTGTCCATAAACCATGTAGCCATCATGGGTAGTAAATGATCATACTTTTCAGATGATTCCTTAAGTGCTTTTTAGCAAAGACTAGTGAATCCACTTAGTTAAGGCGTTCTATATGACGAAAAAGTATAGGACAGTTCTGGTAGCGTGGGCAAGACGTTGTATCACCACTTAGGCTCATAGTGGTGGTTGTCGGTTAGGGAAACTCCCACAGTATTACATTACTTTATTATATGAGTAAGTTGAGTTGTTATTGCATTTCTTTAACAAACTGAGTTGCTTTCTACTGTTTTAAAAGCTTTCTATATATTGCATGTGTATTTTTGATTTATATTGAGTTAAGTTATTCATGAGTTGAGTAAAGCTTATGTTATGTTTAGTATTCGCCTCGCATACTCGTACATTCAATGTACTGATGCTGTTTGACCTGCATCTTTTAATGATGCAGACACAGGTAACCAGGATCAGTATCCAGTGCCTCGTTGATCCAGTTGAGCACTCAGAGTCAGTTAGTGAGCCTCCTTGCTTTCTGGAGGATTCCTTTTTACATTGCTTTCTAGCATTTCAGTTGTTAGGATGATCGGGGATCTTGTCCCGACAACACACTTTGTTTTACAGGCTTCATAGACGAGTAGTTATAGTCCTTTAGTCTTGTATTTTAGATGTTTTGCTATGAGACTTGAGTAGCCATATTGGCTAGTTTGAATGTTTCCTTAAAGACATTCTAAGTTTAATTCATAAGTTTCTTGGTTGAGATTATTTTTTATGTTTAAGTCTTCCACTGAGCAAGTAAGCTAGGCCAAGGGTTCGCTTGGTGCCAGCAATGGTTCTCGAATATCAGTCCCGCCCAGGTTGTAGGCTTGGGGCGTGACAAGTTTTCTCTGACAATGCCTCAAAAATAAAAGGCAAACTCGACTTTACCGAGGCTCAAACTCGGCCACGCCGTAACGAATGACAATTATGTTCACGCTGCAAACCAATGAGCCAAGAAGCTCAGTTATTCAAGCAGTGTCATTAATGTTGTTTGTAGGGATATTTTTATTTTTTCAGATTTTTTTATATATATATAATACTAAAAAATTTCAACGAAGCAATGTCAGTCAACACCCTTGACATGGGGTGGGTCCGCCCATGACGTTTATCGTGAACTTACATTAGTAATTTTTAAATTCCCCTTTTACTATTTTTATTCTTTCATTATTAAATATTTCAAAGTCTCCAAATGATAAAATCTTTTTCACTAGGCAAAATCTATTGTTATGTCACTATAAAAAGATCACATTTATTTTTCAGTGTCTTCTTTAAATTTCAAGTATTGTAACAAATTCATTATTATTTTAACATCATTATATCAACTTTTTAAATTCAACACAATAATATTGCGATATCATTATATAAATTAAATTTCTTTAGTCAGATTTCATTATTCTAACTCTATATTAAAAAAAATTATTAAAAATATACATTGTTTACATTCCTACTTCATAAGATTGGCATACATCCAACCTCCTTTAAATATCACTTGTATAAGTACACTGAGCACGTTATAGTTATTCAATTTATATATAGATTGATAGAAAAAAAATATCTATCTAAAGTTTGGTTTTAGAGCACAAACTTATTGAGATGACCGGAAATTAATTACTCAAATTGGACAACGTACATGGTGTACTTATTTCATTGATTTTACTCCATTAATCTGGTATCTTACCTTAACCGTATGAGAGAAGTGCTGCTTATCTCCATCCCCCAACTTATCAATTGTAAAGAAGAATTAAACCCATTACGATAGAAAGAAAAAGACCAAAAGATATTTGCCACACATGTGTAATTACTAGTTTAATGTATGTTTTTAGATGTATCTTACATCAATTAATAAAAATATTTATATATATGAAGAATGAAATTATTAAATAAAAAGTAGCAAATGACTATCTATTTAGATGATATAAACAAATATTGTATCTGAAGTATATTATTGCCTGATAACTGACCTGATTTTTTTTTGACAAATGAATTGTTGGTTTATGATTTTATTTTTTTTGGTCGCTTTGACTGATTTATCATGATAAAATGTTCTTTTGTTAACATTGAATAATTTTCTTTAAAGTACAACATTTATTTATCTATGTGAAACATTTAACCACTAAAAAATTAATTAAATTAAATAATTAGAAAATTTATATGATATGAATTTTATAAAAATAACCATCTGAACTGTGTCATTACACCCCAAGATATTATATTAATTTCGGTATAAATTTCAGTATCTTATCTATGTATCACTTTTTTAATGTGATTTGTGCTTTAACATGTATAAGTTTAAAATTAAAAATTAAAAAAATTTATATTGTTTATTATTACTATATATTATCGTTGAAACTTATTTATATAATAAAGTTTTTAACTCGTCCTATACTGTTTATAAATTTATTTCATCATTTAAATTATAACCCTTTTCAAAAAATAAGTTATCTCATAAAATAATTTTATTCATCACATTCCCATACCAAACAACCCCAATGTATAACATACATATATAAATTTTTAATATTTAATTATAATTAATTTGTCTTAAAGTTAAACCAAATTTTAAGTTATAAAGTGTATGTAAGAAGGATACCTTTAGCCTCAAAATAGTATAAAAGTTATTTATTGTAAAACAGATTATGAATACCCTTTGAAGTAGTCACATTGAAAGATAACCATTTTATAACTCAAATCACATATACTCCAATGATTTTTTACGATTGTGAATACTATTTATTTGTAGTTTTTATATTCCTCTCTTTCACTGATTTTTAAAACTAATTTTCTAAAGTTTAAATAATTACTTGGTTATGATCATATAACGAAAAATAAAACTTCTAAATCATACATAAATTCTTACTGCACGAATTTTTTTATTTTCATTTTTCAAAGTAATGTGTTCGCTTTTGCGTCGATACTTAAATACATGCATTTACTTATATATATATATATAACTATTTTGTATTAAGTTGATAAGTCGATTTGAGCATAATTATTTCTACTAGTCTTTGTGGTTCTACCATGATCTCATATGTTAGGTGTTATTTTTTGTATACGAACGTTTATGCCTTAATCGTGAGGTATAATCGAGCCCGGACCCATGTGATCTCCTCTTTCTTCTTCTGATTTCGAGGCTTGTTAATGATTTTGAGAGGTAGTTGTTTGTCATCCCGGCAGACCCTCATGTTCCTTTACTTTTATTCTTTGTTCTATTTTAGAAGCAAAGATTATGAAATTTGTATTTATTTTTCGAATTCTGCATTTTCATTAGTGACTTGTACACATGACAATCAAGTTTTGGGGTATTGTTTAAAATTAATAGGTTTTCCGTCTTTGTCTTGTTCTTGCTTTATATTTCCGCATTTCTTCCATTTTCGTTGGGTTGAGGCTGACTTATCTTTGTAGGAATAGGCAAGTGCCACCATGTCCATTTTTGGATCGTGACATCATTGTGTTATAATATTTATGCATTATAACATCACTAATAACCATGAATGATTTGGTAGTGGAGTGCATATTTGGGAAAGCAGTTAAATTGGAACATATACATTCGAGTAGAAATTAGGAATGCCGATTAAAGTAAATGATGTATATGCAAGCCGTCTATTACACTAATCATATAGATATCAAGTGTAATTGAATAAATAAAGCTAAATATGAACTCGAGTTCACCTCAATAAGAGGGTCAAGTATCAAATGTGTAACTACTGAAGTAGTGAATGATGTGGATATTGTGAGTAATAGTATTCTAATATAAACAACAAATTATTTTCACATGTGATTGAATTTCTATGTGTAGCTTGTAAACCCTTAGACGTAAAGCTTTTGTAGATCACATGTCACACAAACTATTTTGTCGTTTAAATTAGTGTCTTGTTAATGTCGTAATGGCTCAAATCTTGTCCACTATCTGAGTAGTGGGAGATGTTAGATTTCATGGGTCATGAATTGCCCAGGTGTATTGATGCGATCCATTTTATTTTTATTACAAGAAAATAAGATATAAATTATCTACTGATTTGAAATATTGCTGGGAAACTGATGAACTCCCTTTTATATCTTAGTTCTTCTTCCACAAGAAATATGAGAGACAAAATAAAAAAGGTTGAAACAAAATTCTTCCTATTGACATCAACATCAAATAAACATTTAGTTTGTGAATGAGATAAATATCAAAAACACACCTAAACTATTTATGTTGTTTGGGTTTCATATCTAAACTATTGAGAGTGTGAATTTCATACCTAAATTATCACTTATTAGTTTGAGAAACACACATCAGCGGTGTGTAATATATTCTCTCTTTTATTTGCAAAATTTTTGCCACATAAATAAAATATTTCATCTTGACAAAAATTAAATAAACTATTAGTTAAAGATTAAATATTAAAGTAGTACTATCCAATTTGTTTTTTGTTTTTTTAAAAAAATTAAAATATTTTTGTCACCCACTCCACCATCTCCCACCCCCACCTCCCCGACAATCCTCCATCCTTTTATTTTTTATATAAAAAAACTTTTATAGAATATTATTTTAAAAATTAGACCTCACCCCTCTCCACTTGCTAAAAAAAATTTGATATTATTTTTAAAAATAAAATAAAATAAAGTTTTACCCCCACCCCGTCTAATCCTCTGCTCCTAATTTATTTTTATTTTTTTTTACATTTTTCTTTTGTTTTGTGTTAGATGTGTATATATATTTTTAGGAAAATATTTTTTTCTACTTGTGATCGAATTTAATAGAAATAAAAATTTTATTTTAAAAAAAATATCGCTGCAAGTAAAAAATACTTGAAGGGATTTGGAGGGGGAGGGGGAGATGAAGTAAGAATTTTACTAAAAACTTTTACAAAAGATATTTTAAAAAATATTAACTAAAAGTTTGGGATGAGGGGAGTACAATCAAAGGAAGGGGTGGAATGGGGTAAGAAAAATATTTTATATATTATTTTATAATATTTTTTTGGAAATACTAATACTTTAATCTTTAACTTTAACTAATACTAATATTTTTTTAATTTTTATCAAGGTAGAATGTTTTGTCCATGTGGAGTGTGATGTGACAAATTTTTTAAAATAAAAGAGAGTGTATTACATAAATCATGATGAAAGTGTAATAAAAGAGAGACGTGTGTTTCTCAAACCAATAAGTGATAGTTTAGATATGAAACTCACACTCTCAATAATTTAGATATGAAACAAAAAAAATGGATAATTTAGGTGTGTTTTTAACCTTTATCTCTAAGTGAATCAAAATCTTTATTTTCTAATGATTCAGAGAGAGAAATTTGAAGCAACTTATATTTTATCAAAAAATCAACAACTTTCACTGCAAATATAAGATACATAATATATCGATTTTGCTTCGATTATCTTTCAAAATTAAAAGAATGAATGCTCATTATTTGTCATCCTCCCACTAGTTGTCTTAGCCCCTTAGATATGTGAGTCATTATATGTGAGTCATTAACTCCCTATTTGTCTCAACATTGTTAAATTTCCATAATTAATTATCAAAGTAATTTTTTAAGACTTGGTCATTATTTGGTTGTTGGCCACTAGAAAAATGAGTTAGTGGTCGTCGTCGACAATATATGGCCCCGCGTAAAACTGATATGCTGCTACTAGTAGCATTAGTGAAAGTCCACCATTAGATAAAAGATATGTGGTCCATTTAATTTTTAAAGTTGTAATAATATGTACAAAAAAAAAACTAATTCTGAATAACATTGTATGTGGCATCGCATAGTTTAACATTTGAATACTAATATATAAGATAAAGTCAATATTATTAATGGGCATCAAAATTTGGAAGGATATTTATAGTTCTGATATTTGTTAATATAATACTCCCTTTATCCCTAATTACTTGTCTACTTTTAAATTGGCACGCTTATTAAAAAAATAATTAATGACATAGTGAGTTTACCATTTTACCCCTATTAATTATGAAGTGGATGAAAAGTTCTACATTTTTCAAAATAATTAGTCATTTAATTAAGGATATAATAGGTGAAAAGAATTTATCCTTTCTTGATTTGTCAAAATGGACAAGTAATTAGGGACAACTATAAAAGGAACAATGGACAAGTATTTAGGGAGGGACAGAGAAGTATAATTTTAATTTAATTGATGAAGAAGAGCAGGATCCGCCTAACATTAAAAAGAGAGAAAAAAGTTTAGAGACAAAATGCCTAAACTATTGTTCAAGGCTCAAGAATGAAATGACAAAATGGCACTATCTTTGTGTCTTGTCAAACGTTAGTTTTTGGGATTGAAATGCATGCATCATGCATGAGAGAGGGAATGTTGATAACTATGGATAGAAAGGTGTAATAACTCCACTTTCCAGCCTCACGATGTAAATGTCTCTATCTATCATCAATATTTTATTATTATCTTTATTTTTCTAAAACTATGGTAGGCTTGTCACTCTCCTTTACACTTGCTCTCTATTGTTACGTGTAATACTCTTTTAGTTTCAATTTATATGAGTTAGTTTAACTCGATATAGACAAATGTTTGAAATTTTCAGACTGACTATCAAATAAAGTAGGCCAAAGGGAGTAGTTATTTTATTTATATTTTAAGTATAGTTTATATTTTTGTTATAAAATGTAAACGGAGTAGTAATTCATCAATAACAATAAGTTAATAGGAAAAAAAAATTAATTATGTTTCAATTATTCTCTATTTAAGGTCCTAATTTATTTCAATTTTTTTTTTCATTTTATTTGAATTGATGAAGTTAGAAATGTGTTTAGTTATAGTATTTCTTACAATATATGTGGAATAATATTCATTTTTTTTCAATATACTACTATTTTAGAAGTAAGTTAGAAAACAATCTATAGGTAGTTTTACTAATTTGGAATACAAGTCCAAATTAAATTTCAATTTTCACAGTCAAACATTGATTTTTAAATAAAATTATATTTATTCTGAAAAAAATGTGAATCATAATATTTATAGACAAAGGAACAACTTAGAAGCGAAAGAAATGATTGCAGAAATAATTTTGTCTTTTCCTTGTCAATAAAATGAACACACAATTGTTATAACAAAATTTCCTTAAGTCTTTTGAAATTTGGGTAAAAATTATCATTGAAAAATAGTAGAAATATCAAATCCTCCTTTTCATTCACTTTTATTTGATCACTATATCAAACATATTTTCTACTTTTATTTTTCACTTTTAACGTATCAAAATAATTTATTTATTTTTTACATATTTTACCCTTAATATTTATTATCTATTCTTCAAATCATTTTTCAAGAACTAAGATTATATATCAAGTAATATTGAAAAATGTGATAAAATATTCATATTGTTAACTTTAAATGAGAGGATAATTAAAAATGAAAAAATATAAATGAACGATGTTAATATAAAATATAAAATATAAATGAAGCACACAAAAAGATGTCATGGATCCCAACATGTGAATAATCAGAAACAAGCATGTTGACAGTTCTTGCTTAGGATTTTTCTCGTTTATAAGTAAGTAAAAAATATTGGTGAAGCTTTGTCTCGTATATATATATTTTAGATATACTTTGTCTCGTATTTGGTGCTTATTTCTTGTTTTGAAGTTCCTTTTGACCGTAGTTATATTTTGTGTGTGTAGGATATGATTTAATAAAAAATGGGCAATTTAATGAAAAAGGAGGCAAAAATATGACTTTGAAGTAGTCCCTATAAGGACACATAAGAAGAAAATGAAAATATATCGTCTTGCAAAGAGAAAAAAACTGAAAATGATCCGTTTATCTTTGTGCTTAGACTCATAATCATCCATATTTATTTCACTTGAAACACAAATAGTCCACCTTATT
>JAJOOR010022292.1:0-12832 GCA_036250505.1 Solanum acaule | reverse complement strand
CAAATTTTGAGTAGTTTCCTTCTTTTATATACTCGAGTGAATGGAGTGACTTTCTTCTTTTATATATTCAAGAATTTCACTGGGTGTATCCACTACAAAAAAAATAACTTTTAGCGGCAATAAATATTGACATTAATAAAGAGTGTTAAAGTCTTTACCGGTATTAGTTAAGTGCTATTAGAACCAATGTCGTTAAAGGCTTTAGGGACATATACAAAGAGTGCTAATTGCCGCTAAAAATACATATTTAACGGCAATTAAAAATTAATTTTTGCTAATGAATATTTTTGATGTAGTGATCTCAAATATGGTCATTTGATTACTGTCCATTTAGAAGATGCATTTGATTACGGAAAAATTTATGAACAAAATTTGGAAAGGTAAGTAACACAATTATGTTCTACAAAAAAAATTATGTTCACTTTATAGCCTATGCTTCTCATTGGATCTTGTAAAATTAGTTACTTACTATTGTTCTATGATTGAATTGATTTATAAATTTCTATGAGCTCACTCCTATCTGCAAAAATCAAAGAAACTCTTCCAACATAACTTTCAATAGGTTAGCTCATTGTTGACACTTTCTATTACAAAACACATTTCTTTCCTTTGATAGTACCTTTAATCACAAGATTTACAACACTTTTGTAAATGTCAGAAGTCCTTATACTCCACCTTTGTTGACAGGTAGCTCTAGGTCTAAAATTCGATAAACAACTCCCATTCTAATAAGACATTAAGCAATGCGGACACCAAGGAAATCAAAGAGCAATACAAAAGTGTGAACACATGTAAAATCAAAGTTGCATCACTCCTTACAATTACTAGATGAAAAAAATACTTAGGCTACAAATGATATGTATATGCTAGATGTATTTAATTTTACGGTGGTTTGATTTTATTATAATGGAGTCCGGTTAACTCCGGATTTGATAAAATTATGAATAGAAATCATAGATTTCTCGGTAGTGCAATAACTAAAGCAATATACTGAAAGGGTCGTCATATTATAGAGTTAATATCTCAAAAGGTCACCCAACTTTGAGAATTTATCTAGCAAAGTCATTGAACTTTGTTTTGTATCAATAAAATCACTAAACTTAGACATTTCTATCAATAAAATCACTCAATTAAAATTATTAGTATTAAATAAAATATTGGCATAGCAAAATAAATTACTTGTATATTTTTATATCAGGTAAACACGGATCCACAAATAAATAAAATTAAAGAAAACTTATTAAAAAAATTCGGACAGACTTAATCACGGAAACAAATATTTTATGATATTGTTGTATAGTTTATGTCTTGATTTAATAAATAAATGAAAAAAAATTCTTAGTGAAACATATTTTGGTATTACTGTAATACCATAATGTTTAGTTTGTCTCCTTAATAAAAAAAATGAGTACAAGTACTTCAGCAAAGCAACAAATTAAATCCAAAACAGGAAGAAAAACAATAAACAAATGTTAAAATAGAACAGGTAAGTATTACTACTAATTAAGTTCTTCAGCGTGTAATTTATTTAGATGTTTCTTGCTATATATAATAGGTAAAGATCTTACTTTTCCTTCGTAATTCCACTGTTTGCTAACGTTAGATTTGTTTAAGCTTGAATAAATTAATTTTCAAAATTGTTGATAAATAAGTTTTGAAATTTAAAATTGTGTTTGGACATACATTTTAATTTTTTTTTAAAAAAAATATTTTGTGAGAGGAAGTGAAAAATTCTTAATGAGATTTCTTTAATTTTATTTATTTGTGGGATTCATATTTATATGATATAAAAATAATAATTATTTTGCTATGCCAATACTTTTTTTAGTGATAAATTTGATTGAGTGATTTTATTGATAGAAATGTCTAAGTTTAGTGATTTTAATGATACAAAACAAAGTTTAATGACTTTACTAGATAAATTCTGAAAGTTGAGTGACCTTTTGAGATATTAACTCGAAACTATATTTACAGATTCTGTCAATCTTTTAAAAATTATTTCTCATGTATTGCGATTATTATGAGATAAGCCGTGTTGTGAGAGTTCTTTAACAGTGTGAATTTTTGTATGCTTTACATGATATATCTATTTGAGTAGCCTTTATGTATTAACTTTTTTTTCTTGTCAATTACTACTACTACCTTCATTTTATCGTTATACATTAAATAAAATTTAAGATTTCAGAATACATAAATTATTGGGCTTCGTGCCCCGTGCGATGCACGGGCCTCCCTACTAGTAAAATATAAGTGTCATATAGATACAAATGTATATCTCTGCGCGCGAATTATACAATATATTCCGTTATATTTCTAAATTAACTATTACTATGTTAAATAAATACACGAACTATCGCTATTTTTCGTCATAAGGGGCATAACTATCGCTATATATGAAATTTTCTCTATAATGTATCACATGGAAAATAAATTCTTTGAAATAAGCAATTTCACGTATGAGATGGGTTAATTTATAGACGTGGTTGACAAGGAATAATCAAAGATATATATGAGCAAATTAATTAATTGACATTAGCTACAGTATGTGAACATATGGCTATTGGACTTTTACACCTTGTTTGAAGGGTTGTCACCCGTTGTGTTGTATTGTATTGTATTATTGTTAGTTTAAATACAATGTTTGTTTTGATTGTTACTTAAATTTTATTGTAACGTATCGTTTGAATCCATCACTAAGTAACGACGAAAAGACTCATTTTGCGTAACGACTGATTTGGTGTGATCGCGTCGTTACCTTAATATTTTCTTCTCGTTTTATATTCACTTATTATTTAATAGTTCTATTTAAACATTTATCCTACTTTTTCATAGTAGCTCTACCTCGTACCCTACAATTTCTTGTAGGTTGTACCATTCAAATTATGGATGTGTAACATTACATAATGACGGGAAACGATACAATCTATTCAAATGTTGTATTCATTAAAACAATACAATATAATACGATATATTATGAAACAATACGTAACAATCATCTAAACAAAGTTTTAACTTTTGTTCTTGTCTATTTGTTTCAACAATAGTACTGTTATTACATGTGTTTAGAATAGTTCTTTGAAAATTTAGCTTTTGTGACGATAACAACACGAGGAGATTCTAACTTTTTAATAACTAGAAAAAGTATTTGTATATATTAGCAATTTAGCACATTAGTCTTACTTCCCCTTATCAATAAGGAACAAATTGAAGTGTCATTACAAAAATAAACTTTGTTAAATTTTAATTTTCTAATCCATTTTAATTTTTACTACTTTCCGATTCACACTACACTATCTTTAAATTCTAACATATATAATCTAATAATAATTGGTCATGATGGTGTCATATTTTCATCATTGTGTCTATTATATGCTCATGAATCATGATAACAACGCACTGTTTGATTATGAGAATTTTTTACTTTTTTTCTCTTGAGTATTTTATAATTTATTTCAGAATCAGTGTTTAGTTATAAAGTTTTTGAAATTAGACAAGTGATTTAAACCTGTTTTCCAACTTTATTTTCAATTCAACTTCATAAACTCCTGCGAAAGTGAAAAATATTGAGAATCTATGATCAAACGTTTGCCTACTAATAAACGTAAACATCAAATTGTTGGCACTTGCCAAAAATCAATTGAAGAATTAGTTGAGAGTTGAGACTGAACAATCAAAACAATTAGACTCCAGTTCCGACCCTTTACAAGTAATGAGCCATTTTAAAATCTATATACAAATAGACAAAGTCCAAAACCCAAATGTAACAAATTGTGAAAATGATTTCTCATGACCCGTTACAATTTGAATAATGTATCACTAATACGTTAATATTTATCTGATTATGAGTAGGGTGGAATGTTTGTTTTTTTTTGGTATTATTTTCCGGTGAAAATATTCTGAGTAATTAAGATGATTTCATCGAAGAAGGGATTTTATTTTATTCCTCGATTACAGATTTTTTTCATTTATTTTACATAAGGCCTTGGTCAAAAGAAAAAATTCACCACTTTTGATAAAAGAAGAAGTCTTAAAATTAAATTATTGATTGATTGATTGTAACTAATGGACGTGCAAGAAAATAAGTAAACAAAATTAATAACGCGGTTTGAGAGTTTAAAGAAAGTTGATGAAATGTTTTGAAATATATAAAAATGATAAATGAGAATTGAAAGATATATTGGTGTGTTCGGTGTCGGGCCTACGTGTGTCAACTCCAACTAGGAAACTACCCCTGCTCCTGAATCAGCAGGAAGAAGAAGCACACTCAAACCCCCCTTCTTACTACCCTTTCAAAAGGTGAGGCAGAAGGATTGAGATTCTCGTAAATAATGTTCGAAAGCACTGTTCCTTGATCAAGTAATTAACAGATCTCCTTATTATGATCAAAATTTAAAAAATATTTCTCTAATAATAGTATGGAAAACAAGTTATACAAGTGACATTGTACATTGATATTGTTCTCCACACCTTCCAAGTTCGAACAAGTATGGTTAATATGAAGGAAAATGTTTTCTACGAAAAATATTTTCTTAAAAAATAAGTGATTATACAAATTCATTTAGAACAATTGTATTTTTTTACTTTGCTTATCAAACACAAAAAGATAAGAAAATTACTCACTTTTTCTCCTAAAATATATTTTCCATCATAAGGAACACATCCATAGTGTTGGCGATACAAATTCAGCAAGAAATTCAATCAGCAGACTAGTCAAACTTTGAGATTGTGAGTCAAAATATAATACTTGGGGCACATACAATTTGAGGAATATTTTAACAGAGTATTATTCTTATCGTTTCAAAATAAGTGGTGTTTTAGCCTTTTCATTTGTTTTAAAACAAGGTGTGTTTGTGTTTACGTTATTAAGAAGACATTTATGGTGTTTATAACACATATTTTTTACATTAATGGTGTTTACAACACATATTTTTTAAGATTCCATGATAGTGAATGAACATCATCTGTAAAGGAAAGTCCACAAATTATATCCTCTACTTTACAATAACAACATATTAGTAGGATTTTGGAAAGGGTAGAGTGTGCACAAACTTTATTTTTACCTCATAGTGAGATAAAACAATTGTTTCTGATAGACTCTCAGCTCAAAGCAAAAACAATTTATACCCTCCCTCTACTTGAGTTAATAGCTCTTCTCAAGAATTTTATGTGAGCTCATTTTGTAACGGTAGGGGTATATATGAGTTCATTTTGTAACGGTAGAGGTATATGTGAGCCATTTGTATAACAATAGGGGTATATATGAGTTACCTTTATCTAAATGACAAAGTTGAGGGGTATATCAGACCCTTTTCCCTAAATAGTATCACCTTAGGTATTTATTTTATCTCAATAGAGAGATGGTAAAAGCATTTTTGTTTGGTTGTCTCAAAAGAACGTACCCTTAGAAGTCAAGAAGTTCCTAACATTACAACTTCTATTATCTTTTCTAAAGAGACGCAACTCTTCAAACTTCAATGAGTTCCCAGACCAGAAATCTTCCCATGCTTGAGACAAGGTGTTATTTTCATACATCTCACTCATGGTGAGAATGCGCGTTTCATAGTATAACATCATCACGAAAGCAATCTAGAATCCAGTCATTACCAGACCATTCAGGGTGATGACGAAAAATTCTCCAACAAGAAAAAAAAAGGAGGAAGAAAGGCATGCACACGACTGGATTATAAGATTAGATTAGCTTATATATAACATGTGAATCCAAAGACTCTAGTATAAAGCACAAACAAAGCATGCAAAAATTTCGAGAAAATTTAGTTGCCTGTGGTTAAGCACCAGTTCATCACGGGCGTTTTCCAAAGAAATCCTTAGTCCTCTTCCTTATGCGTGTGAACAGAATAACCGCAGCAGCTAGGACCCATGGTGGGATATTACCACCAGTGATGTTCAACTTTTTGGCCCATTCTGGAGACTCTTTCATCACCATTACTATCAATATGGTGACCACTGCAACACCAACCAATATCCTGGTAATAGGTTGGATCAACGAGTCCTATAAACAAAGACGACGAACTATTAGAATTACATCTATGCATATAACAACCTATTTTGTGAAGAACCATGTTAAATATGGTCATTTTAGTGACAAGCATGCCTTGGTAAAGTCATTTTATGACATTTCACATCTAGTTCAGCTTTCTTGGACTGAGAAATACAACTTGCTTATATAGAAAGGACAATTTAAGCTCAGTTAACTATGGAGAGTGCAGAGCAGTTCCCTTCAGTTTCCTTTCATGCTCTCATTGTTAGGGCCTGCCAATGTGGACCTTATTTATCTTAACATGGATATTAATATAAAGATTTTTTTCCCTGATAAGGGATTCATAGAAGAATTTATTTATCTTAAAATAAGCTCTTCCTGTTTGCCAATTTTTGTTTTCAAATGAAAGTGCTCAGGAGAACCAGCAGTAACATAATTTGATGTCCTTTCAACAGTTTCAGGGAAGTGTTCAACAAGGTTCAAAGTTCACATTGCATTTCAAGAAAACCTCTTGCAAACAATTCAAGATATAACTGGGTAACTGCAGATCATGTTTCTACTCATGTTTACAGAATGATCAAATTGACACAAAGAGCACGACTATTTTGGTATTCCAATTTTTGACATTGAAATGCCAAACTGCTAAACTCAGCACATTAACCTTCCTCAACTAGGCAGTTTCTGCTTCCTTTCCAGAGATACTCAGTTTCAGTTCTGATGTTAAAATTAAGTATTGTGAAGGCTCTGATCACAAAAAGCTCACTAGAAAAAAAAATTGGAAATTGCCAGAGGAATAGCTCTTTAAAAGAAAGAAAGAACTAGATGACACCTTGAAAATATAAGCTTATCCATTCAAACGACTAATCAATGAACAACTATTGAGCCTTCTAAAAGAAATACAAAGTAGACTGCATATGAACATAAATCAGAAGGTGTGGGAATTCGTAGTCTAATTGATACATATGTTTGTCTGCTAAACCTAGAGAGAAAATGCATTTCCCCAGGCTGTTAATATCCCAGAACTTGTTTCGGACTGCGGCGCAGTTGTTGTTGCTAATTTCCTGCCTACATCATTCTTTTTCCATTGAAAACAGGTGAGTATTAAACAACTATTTTTCCATTAACACAGGTAAGACATCACAAAGCTGTCACGTATAATTTTCTTTTTTAATAAGGAACATACAGCTCGTATAATTGGAAATATTGCATCGTCCGTTCCATACTTCCTTACTTGGTAAACCTTATAAGGTATATCAATTTCCCTAAAGGTTAATTTCCCCTCTAAACATCAACTTTATCCATTAAAAAGGAAAAGACCTTCAAGACATATCAAACCCTCATACTAGAGGCATACAAGTCAGAGACTCTTTCTCAAGCTCGAAAAATCAAGCCTGACTCTTACCTTGTGACATTTCTTAAAGGACACTTCACCACATTCTTGAAAGGGATAACCACCCTTGTGACATTCCACTGTATAAAGTGGATAACCACTCAATCTCAACACTTCTCAAATAAGCTCTAGGTTGGTCTTGTAAAGTAAGATGAACATGATATGACATTTTTCAAAAACAGGTGAAGATGACAAACAATAAAAGCTTAACCACTCACAGCCAGGCTGTAATAGAGTAAGCAAAACTTCACAGGAGTACCATCACACCATTAATTTAAGTTTCAGTCCTCAACTAATAACTCTTTTCCAAAATTTACCAGTTGGAAAAAATAAAGTGCAAAATACAGGTAACTCCAACACCTGCTGCCAAATCCACTCCCTCCGAGAGACTCAAGATCTATCATATCCAAGCACTATATTTGTCTCCAAACTTAAATCGCCAAGAAACTGATGGTACAATCTTTAGAGTTTAGTGTCAATCCCAAATGTCAATTTGCCCAAAAGTACATCACGTTTTTCCAAATTTCATCTTCTCCGTGTCGTTCATGCAATATTACCATATGTCTCAAAAGAGATAAGTTTACCTAATTCATACATCTTCAAGTAGGTCAAACTCTATCCTAGTTCACAGAGAGTTAAAGAGACACTTATGGTTTGGTAGGCTACATAAGCGAAAAACGATACCAACATAAAAATTCTACAGGACTAATTTACATTTGTTTTGCAACATAAACTGCTGCAATACAAATTTAATCACTGGGACATTAATAAAAAGTTCAAATTTTGGTAAAGAACTCTGCATAACTATTGCAATGTTATGGTTTTCAATATTAAACTCCCGTATGAGTTATGTGAAAATCTATCTATCATTTTATCTATGATGAAGTAGGGGATAATTATATGTGTATTATTAAGACACAAAATACACTTAATCCAGGAAATCCCTACACAACAATTCATGCAATATCAAATTCAGAAATCATAGAACTCTCGGTACATATTATTGACTATATAATGATCGCTTATTAAATATTTATTGCATGGAAAATTATGGATTATAATCCTATACGCTAACAAAACTATTACTAAGTGAATAAGAAATCTATCAGAATTGTAGCATCAAGGGTGTGACTAGTAGTCGTGGAACGAGAACCAGGAGGTCAAAAAATACTAGTATGTTATTTCTTCCCGTCTATGGAAGACTTGATGGATAGAGTTACCCAATACCTATATTGGTGGGAGCAGGGGCGGACCCACGTGAGTTCCAGGGGGTTCACCCAAACCCCCTCGGTAAAAAATTACACGGTGTATATAAGGTAAATTTTCTATAATTTTGTAGATATATATATTTTAAACCCCTCAATAACAAGGATAGATTGATGGCGCAGCGGTAAGACCCCTGAATTAAGCTTCACATCACCAGTTCGAATCCCTGTGATAGCGTTTTTATTTTTTTCTTTTTTAGTTTCAGTTTTTTTTTAATTTTCAGTTCTGTTTTTCAAGTTTTTTTTTAGTTATTTTATTTATTTTAAAAAACGTGCTAAAAGTGTGGTTTTAAACCCAAAAAAATTCAAGTGTCCCATTTCTAAAGGCTTAATTACACGTTTATACTTTTATTTTTCGAATCCCTGAACAAAAATTATGGATCCGCCACTAGGTGGGAGGCAGCAAGAACAAGGTGCGGTCAAGGGACACCACTGCTAAAAAATATAGCTGAATTTCATCACATCTAACTCAAACAAAAGTGCAATAAAGTCCAAAAGAAACAAATTATGGGACAACAGACAAGGAGCACAAATTATAACATGCCATATACTTAATTGTGAATTGTGTGAGATGATTGTACCTTAGGTTCTCCATCAATATGTATCTCGGATCCATCTCTATAGGTTAGAATCGATCGGCCGTTACGGGGATTGAATCTGATAGGGACACCTCGGCCCGTCTCAGGTTTGAATGCATAGACCGATTTAAGCCCGTATTTGTCTAGAATATCACGAACCTCTAGCTGGTCTTGTTCCCATCCACCTAAGGACGAAGTGAATTCGTCGATCGGACCCTTCCCTTGCTTATACAGATGGACCTTGATCTCCGGGACTTTGGTCTTAACAGACTTAGTCCGGGTTGACGGAATCGGGTCGGTTTTCGGGTTCGGTAACAGTGGAGACATCTCGTCGGCGCCGGTGGATGCTTCTTCGATCTCTCCCATGATTGAGATCGTCGTCAAGTGGCCGGCGATGACAGAGAAGAAAAAAAGGGAGAGAATTCGGCGGAGGGGTGGAGGCGTCAATTTAAAAGCTTTTTTGAACCAACATATTGTTGCACATGCACTTAATCAGAGATTCGGATTTGAGTTCGGATTAGAAAAAAATTATATTTGGAGGGTCACTCTCTAAAGGGTTCCTATAGCATGCGATTTGATTTAGTCGAGATTTAATACGAATTCATACCACTAGAAAAAAGAAAAAAAATCTCTTTTGGAGTTCAATACGTGGCAATAAAATGTAAAGATTATACAAATCTAATAGTGTTAAGAGCTAATTACATCATATACATATCAAATTACAAAAATTCCTTGTAATTTAAGGATTTTGGATATATCACTCGACGTTTCGATGCATTGCATCTCGATATTGATATATCTCCCCAAACTCCGATTTTCAAACAACATCCATCAAATATAAAGAAATTGTATGAGTTTGACATCAAAAGACTTGTTCCTAAAGGTTCAGATCCAATTAAATCTCTTCCAATGATCAAGTTTTCAAAAATCATCCATCGAATATAAAGAAGTTGTACGAGTTTGATATCAAGAGACGTGTTCCTAAATGTTCGGATCCAATTAAATCTTCCCCAACTCTAGTTTTCAAAAATCATCCATCAAATATAGAGAAGTTGTGTGAGTTTGATATCAAGAGACGTGTTCCTAAAGGTTCAGATCCAATTTAATCTCCCACAACTCTGATTTTCAAACAACATTCATCAATTATAAAGAAGTTGTACCAGTTCGACATAAAGAAATGTGTTCCTAAAGGTTTAGACCCAATTAAATCTCCTTCAACTCCTATTTCAACATGAATTATCTTCTTGCCTAAAGTTAAAAGTATAATATATAGTTTTAAACTATGATGTTTTAAGCTATGGATGTTGTTCATTGTTATTCTTCAAAAATAAAATCAAGCATCTATATGAAATAAATTTACTAGTGGCAAGAAGCATTTTCCTTTTATTTTTAATTTCTTCAAAAATAAAAGTGAGCATTTATATGGAAGATTGGATAAATAATTTATACGTGAAAAATGTGTGTGATAGAATTGTATGATTCTTTATAATTATTTCCACGTGTTGTACCTCAAGGGTCAAGTACGCAAGAAAATATATATGGCTAAAAAAAAATAAACTTATTTCTATCTATTTAAGTTTGTTTATATTCGTACATTTAAATTAAAAGAAGAAGAAGAGGGCATGTAGAGACTTATAGTTGATTGTTTACAGAGAATCCTCGGCTCGAGTATAACATATAACTGATAAGAATAATGAAAAAGGGAAAACGATAGTGGAGAAACAACTCAACTAATAAGGAAAGTAAGAAGCAGTAACAACCACAAAATAATGCGATAACCTAAATATAGTCAACAACAAGTGATGGTGGAATAAAAAGGCAAAACACTAAAGAAGACGGATAAACCCCTCAAAAATCAAGATAATACTCCATACCTACTAACATTTTACCCTAATATACGACCTTCACACCCTCCTATCTAATGTTATGTCCTCGGTAATCTAGAACTGCGCCATGTCCTGTCTAATCACATCTTCCAATTCTTTTTCACCCTACCTCTACATACCTCTCCTCGTTCCCGCTATATCCAGCCTCTCTCGCACCTCCTCGATCACTTGAGCATCTGCACATCACTTCTTCGCATGATCAAGCAAAAAACAACTTTTGCTAATTCATATAGTTGATCTTATCTAGCTTTTCTTATTGGAATTCCAAGAAGGGAAAAAAACAGTATATTTGGCTCAATATAATGGTAACAAAAAGGGTAAAATGTTATGCTTTAAGATTCAATATTACATTTAACAGTTCAATCACACTACGAAACAATTTATTAGTCTCAACACAAAAATTGATGACGACAACAACATATTCAGTGTAGTTTCATAAGTGGAGTCTGAGTAGAACAAAAATGGGCATGGACATGCATATCTAATATAATTATATAAAGATGATGCAAGTTGATCTCTTCTACTGAGCACTTTTTGTGGGCTTTCATCTCTCCAATTCCTCAACTTTGGTTAATTTTGAACATATTCATGCTTCATGGTGGCCTCCTCCTCTATAATCTCTCTATTGTCCATGTAAAGAAATCCATTTTGCTACAACAATTTGGATGATGTTGCTACACACTATATGGTCCTGGAAAGAAAAAGGAAACACAAACCTAAAGTTTGAATTAGTGAAATATATGAACCACTTGAAGTTTAATATATGGACTCACTACAACCAAAACAGCTTTTAATAATTATGCATATTAACAAAGAGTACTAAAACCTTTACTGACGTTAGTTAATTGTCATTGGATTCAATGTCTCTATAGGCTTTAAGGGCGTTTACTAAGAGTGCTAAAATTCAATTGTCACTAGTAATTGCTTCTAAAAAGACACATTTAGAGGTAATTAAGCTATTGTGGTTAGTTAATTGCCGTTAAAGATCATATTTGGTGTAGTGATGCGTGCATGTCAAATCCTCGTACTCATAAAAAATGTTGATGAGGGTGTGTTAGATCCTCCAAATATAGTGCAATTTTTTTCGGAGAGTTTGACACAGATGTTGTTGCGTTTTTGAAGAGTACGAGCAACATAGATGAAAAGTACATGCACACTAAAGTTGTGCTGAAGTAACTATAGAATGTACCTTAGAAATGATTCAACAAAATCCATTTTCCATGGAATTATGTCCAAGTCTGTTGAAACTAAAAGTGGAATCTAACCATCCTTCAGCCTCAGCTCTTTCAACATAAACTTTAAATTGTTTTTCAGCATCTGGTACATCTAAAGCCAAATCATCAAGTGATTCTGCAACTCTAGCAAAACCTTTTGTCATTTGATACATAGTTATAAGTCCCATACTAAAACATTCTTTGAGAAAACCCCATAACCTCTCACTTTTCTTCTCAATTATAATCACCAATGATTTCTTCACAACTTCATGATGAAAAAATGGCATACCTAAGTCCTTTATGCATCTATATGCTTCTTTTGCATCTCCTCCAGATTCAAATTCCTCTAATAATTTTCGTATTTTATCCTTAACATCTTCAATCGCCCATCCGTTTGTACTACTTCCACCACCACCCCAACACCTTAGTATTCTCTCACCAGATAATCTACCTTTTAGCAAAGATTTTGCCATTAGTACAACTTTGTTACCTATTGAATTC